>JACAFY010019313.1:0-12543 GCA_015252635.1 Dictyostelium capitatum | reverse complement strand
CAAAAAATTTTCGTCCAACCCTTTTTTTTTTAAAATTTTTATTAAAAAAAAATTTTTTTTTTTTTTTTTATTTTTTTTTTTTATAATTCTATTAATACATAAATAAAAGAATCAAAAAAAAATAAAAAAATAAAAATAGATATATAAACACACAACACAATAAAAAAAGAAATAAAAAAATGAAGTTATTATCAAATTTTAAATTAAAAAGTTCATCAAATAGTTTATTAATAAAAAGTAAAAGTAGTGATAAATTAAATACATTTAAAAAGAATAATAATAATAATAACAACAATAATAATAATAATAATAACAAAAATAATAATAATAATAATATTTTATTTAATAATGAAATAATTTGTTCACTAAAAATTACAAATTCAGAAATTGATAATTTATTTTTCAGTATTTGGAGAAATAAATCAATATTATCAAATATATTATTTCATTTAGAAATTTATAATTATATGAATAATAATAATAATAATAATGACAATCCAATAAACATTAAAGAATTATTACAATGTGATTTAAAATGGAGACAATATTGTAATTGTGTAATGATTGATACAATTGATCAATTATCAATGTTACCAAATTATATTGATAGTATTAAATTTTCAGAATCATTTGATCAAAAATTACAAGTTGGATCAATACCTGAAACAATAACATCAATTGAATTTCATGAAAATAATAAATGGAATCAAGAATTGAAAAAAGGATATTTACCAATGTCTTTGAAATCATTGAAATTCGGTAATAGATGGAATCAAATGATAACAAGTTCAGGCAGAGAATTACCATTGACATTAGAATTTTTAGAATTTGGTGAATATTTTAATCAATTGATATTAAAGAATTGTATACCACCAAATGTACATACATTAAAATTTGGATTAATGTTTGATCAACCGTTATCAATTGGATATATCCCAGAATCAGTTACAAGATTAGAATTTTCAGAAAGCTTTTCGCAACCATTTACAAATGGATGTATACCAAAGAATGTAACATACTTGAAAATTCATAGTAAATTCCCATTATCAATTGCATCAATTCCATCTGGTTGTAAAACTTTATATTACAGTGGTGATTTAAGTAGTACATCAATAAAGTATATACCACACACAATAAAGAATTTACATTTCATTTCAACTAGTTCAAGTTTAGCATCATCATTAACATCATCAATTCAATCATTTGAAAGTTATAATAACACTAGTGGTGCTAATACAAGTTTTGTAGTTAATAAATCTGTTGTAAACCTTTCAATTGATATCCAAAATAAAAAGAATCTTTCAAAGAGTAATTCGTTAACCCGTTTAAATTTAACAATTGGTGATATGAAAAAACCAATTAAATCTTCAAATTTCCCATCAAATATAACAAATTTAACATTATCATTTACTCAAGATTATAAACATACACAATTATGTCATAAATCAATTCCTTCCTCTGTTGTCAGTTTAACAATGGTTAATTTTAATTTGGAAGTTCTTCAAGGTTCATTACATTCAAATTTAAAGTCAATTGATTTTGGTGACCTCTTTAATCAATTCCTTCCAATTGGTTCATTACCAATTAATATTGAACACATTAAATTTGGTAGATTATATAATAAACCAACTTCAATTGGTAAACCATCAACTGCTTCAACCGCTTTAAATGAAGAATTTAGTGTACTACCATTAAGTTTGAAGTCATTATGCTTTACTAAAAATTCAAATTTTAATTCAACATTGGAATTGGAATGTACCGATAATAATAACAACAATATTCAATCAATTGAATTTGGTGATCAATTTAATCAAGAAGTTAATTTCTCAAATTGTTCAAAATTAAAATCTATTGCTTTCGGTGATTCATTTAATCAATTAGTTGATGCTACAATTATTGGTAGTAGTGTAACTAGTTTGAAATTTGGTAAATCTTATGAATTTAATACTTCTGTATTACCACCAACTATATTATATTTAAATTTAAAAAATTGTGAAAACAATGATAATATTTCAACAATAGCTTCATCATCCAATAACAACAACAATACAACAACAGATTTAAATACTAAAATTATATTTCCTTCATTAATTTCAACTTTAAATTATATCGACAAATTAAAAACTGCACAATAAACAAAAACCCAATAAAACGCTAAAAAAATTAATTGTTGCAGACGTTAATTTTTTATTTTTAATTTATTTTTTTTTTTTTTATTTTATTTTTTAGGATTCTCAAAAAATTAGAAAAAAATAAAAATTTTTCTTCAAACTTAATCCAACAACGCACAAACAAACACACACACAATGAAATTCAAGAACTGTTTGTTTTTTACATTTATTTTATTTGTTGTGTTACTCTTAGTAAATAATGTACATTCAGGAGATGCACCACCAACCACTTCACCAACTCCACCACCACCAGTTATAAAAGGTGGATTATTTAAAGAAGAGTGTAAATATTCAATACCCACACTATTAAACGTTTACATATGAAAATATATTAATACTAAAAAATAATGATAATAGATGATTCAGTTCTAAATTTGGCAACCAAAGTTGGAATTTTAAATGAATTTCAATTTATTAGTAAAGATGTTTATGATTTTTGTGGAAAAAAACAAACATTTTTCACATGTTTAAGTAATACTATCATATCAATGTAAGTAATTAATATATAATAACTTCAATAAACCGATTGTTCGTTTTTCTAAATAGACAAACTCTTATTAACATATTTATTTTAACTGCAAAGTGATATTGATCATGATTATTCAATAAAATTGGAACATGATAAAGACTTTAAATTTAAAAATTTAAATTCAGTGTAACTATTACTACTATAATCATTATTCATTATCATTGTATTTAAAATACTAATTATTCTTTATTTGATAGTATTTTATCACTTTTTGAAGTTGATGATAAAATTTTGCAAATACCAACAGTCAATATGTATGTATTTTTATATATATTACAAATATTAGGAGTAAACATTAATTAATTAATTAATCGCAATTGTGATATTCTTATTTGTTTACAGAAAATTGGTTCAATGTAATACAACTGAAGTTAATTCTATGGTTTTTAAACCAAGTAACAAAACTAAAGCAATGTAAATATAAAACACAAACACTAATTAAATTTTTTTTAAAAAAATATGTTCCTAACACCATTCATCATCACCATCATCATTATAGATATATAGATTTAATCACAACCTTTGATGGCGAGATGGAGGTTGATCCTACTGGTTTTAATAGTATTACAGATTTGTAAATATTTAGTATATTTATAAATTCTCCCACAGAAGTTATGAAATTAAACTAACCACCATATATTATTATTTAAATAGCACAATTACAAGTTCACTACCAATTGAACAGGGTTTTAAAATAAGTTACAAATTAGATCCAAATCAAGATATAAATTCAGTCAATTGGGATATTATTTCAACAGATGTACCACATTTTGGAGAATCATGTGGAATTACTAATTTGTAAATATCTTAGACAGCCCTAAATATAAATATAGCGTTCACACATTCATTTTGGTACTAATATTATCATTTTACCAAATACACAGGAAATTACGAATATTAGAAAACATTACAACAGGAAAAAATAGTGGTATGAGCAACTTTGTTTCATTCTCAGAAATTAAAACTGTGTAAGTTTATCAACATCACCTTAGTCAACTTTATCACATTAGATTTGTGTGGATACTAACCCCCTTTTTCTATATAAACAATCAAAAGTCAACTTTTAAAATATAGTGATGATATTGCCCCAATTGATTTCCCATTAAAACTTTTTTCTTCAAAAGAAATCACTTATTTTGGAACAACTTTTAGATTAAAACATACAGATAAATTAATAGATTTATCCAGTGCTCAATCACTTTTAAAATTGTTTGTATTTTCATTTTATTTATGTTACTATACAATATAATATTAATTTATTGTTATATATAATGTTACAAAAACAGAGAAATTGTAAATGCAGAAGGCTTTTCATTTTTCTCCAATATAATAGACCCAAAAAATCCAAAAAATCCTATTTTCCCATTTTCAAAATTCCCTTCAAATTTCACTGAATTGTATGTATTAATCAATCAATCAATTAAACAAAAAACAACATTGTTGCAACAATTTCTTACTCACTATTTCCTATTCCTATAGAATATACAGAGATAATAACGAAAGTTTACCATTTCCAAATTTAGAAGATATATTTAGTGGCACAAAAGTTCAAAAGATTGATTTATCAAATAATAAAATGACAGGCATTAATGCAACAACAGATATTAAAATTCCAAATTTATCAAAATTGTAAGTTTTATTTTTATCATATCATACTCACATTATTTTTGATATTAATATTTATATTTTATTTCACAACACCTATATAGGAATCTTTCAAATAATAATTTAAAAGGTGTAGTAAATAATTGGGTTTGCAAAGTTAATGAAAATGGTTTGATATTAAAAAATAATCATTTGCATGGTAGTTTACCAGAATGTATACCTTGTTTTTCAACACAAAAATCTATAGAATCTAACATTTTAGTTGGTAATCAATTTAGAAGTGATAGTTCAATTTGTGGTATGTAGTATTAATTTATATTATATATTGTTTATGCCATACTAATTAAAAACTTTTTTTTTTTATTTTTTTTTATTTTTTTTAAATTTTTTTAATTTTTTTTTTTTTTTTTTAATTTTTTTTTTTTTTTTTTTTTTTAAAAAAAATTAAAAAATTTTTTTTTTTTTTTTTTTTTTTTTTTTTTTTTTTTTCAGATTTAAATTTAATTTTTTCAAGTATAAGTATAAGTAGTACAACAGATCCAAAATCAAACGAAACAACATATAAAATAGAAGGTAATGGGTTAAATGATTTTACAAGTGATCCAAAATTAACATGGAAACCAATTTCAATTAATACCATTTACCAATCAGAACCAGTTGATGAAGTTTATACAAGATTTTCAATTACTATCAAAAATGTAACAGTAAAAATTTCAACAGTTGGAAATTCAACCCCACAAATAGATGATATCAGTGCAAAATTAACAAACGAAAATACTTTAAAAGTTGAAGTTAAGGGTGGTTTCTTATCATATAGTCAATCAGCTATTAAAGCATATTACCAAACAAATGCAATTAATCCAGAACCAAAACCATTTGAATGTTTTGTTTTACCATATCCAACATTATTTGATTTTAGTGTTGATTGTCCATATCCATATTTTAGCGACAAATCAATTTCAATGGGAATACCTCAACTTCAAATTGTAATTGATGGAAAACAAGTTAATAAAAATTTTACAATTGATTGTGCTCAAGATTGTTCATTAATTAATGGTTCAAAATGTAATGATATTCTTGGTGTATGTAGTTGTCCAGATGATTGTAATTTCAATTCAGTCAAGAGTGCTTCACATGGTTATTGCGATTATACCGAACTTTTAAATCCAGTATGTATATGTGAACAGGGTTGGGAAGGTGGTACATGTTTAGTTGGTAATTGTGAACAACATAAAAACTGTAGTGGTGATTCACATGGTAAATGTGATACAGTTAAATCAAGTTGTAACTGCCATACTGGATGGTCCTCAGATACATGTGATATTCCAATGGGTGGTAATGGTAATGGTAATGGTAATGGTGGTAATGATGATAGTACAGGTGGTTCAACATACGTAATATTTATATTATTGTTATTTATCATTGCAATTGGTCTTTCAGTGCTTATTTATAAAAAATATTTAGCAAATGGTACTAGTAGTTCAGATAGTGGTTCATCCATTAAATTTAAAACTTTAAATTCCACTCGTAATGTTGATGATGAAGAAGACAACATTCCAATGAGAAAAACTTTCGAAGATGATGAATAAATAATAATCAAATAGTTACACTGCAATTTATTTTATTCTCAATTAAATTAGTAATAATAATAATAATAAAAAAAAAGATATTTATTTCAATTTTATAAAATTTGGTGATCTTTCTTAAAATAATATATCATTTATTTGATAATTTCATTTTAAAATCTTTATTAAAATTAGAAATTAATTATAAATACTCAGAAATATTTAAATCGACTTTTAAATGGTTGTGTATTGGTAAATTCAATTTTAAAAACAGTAAAAGTAATTTCAATTATTGGTGATATTGATTCACTAACGTAATTATTGATTTTAAACCAGCATCTTAACATTCAAAGAAAGCAACATTAGTAGCTTGATCACCACAAGTAGAACCTGAACCTTCAATCTAACCAAACCATACCGTAGTTTGCATTGTATCCCTTCAAGTAATTGACAAGACTAGCCCACTGACCATTAGGGTTACCACACGGGTTGATATGGGAATAGATGTATACATTTATACCACTCTGCTGATGTTAACATTATTCCATTTCATTTATTTGGTTTTTACCAGTGAATGAATTGGAATTTGGTCAAGTAAATTTAATATCTTTTGGGAAATATCACATGACTGTTTTAAAAATATCTAATGGGGCAGCGGAGTGTTTTTGTAGTTTTATCATCACTTTACAATTGTAAATAAATATCTGATAAATATATTAATATTTTTACTATTTTTTAAAATTTTATGGTACGATTATGTGTTAGATATTTATAATTGGGTTTTAAAAAATTATAATAATACCAGTAAAACCATTAATTTTTATTAATAAAAATAAAATAAAATAAAAATAAATTATTTTTTCAGATATTTTTTAATCAAAGTGAAAAAACTAAAATATCCAATCATTTTTATTTACACTGGTAACACAATAAAAAGTAAAAAATTTTATTTTGAATAATCATTCAGTTTATTTCCTTTTATTTATTTCATTATATTATATTTATTTATAGAATGAGATTACTTGTTTTATTAATTACATTAATTACATTATTTAATGTCATATCCGCATTTAGTGGTGTTGATATCAGTCAAGGTATGTTGTAATTTATTGATACCACCACAAATACATTTTCAACATTGATTATTGGATTCTGGATCAACCAGTAACAGTGTGATTATTATTTAAGTGTTAAATATAGTAATGTTGAATTTCACACTAATTATTTACAATTATAATCCAACACACAGCATCATCAGTTGGAGATTTCCAATGTATGAAAAATCAAGGATTTGACTTTGCAATTATTAGAGGTTTTATGGAAACTGGTGTATGTATACATATATATATGTACTTTGTGATTACACTCTTTTTTTTTTTATAATATTCACATATGTATTCATATTTAATATTTAAAATCAATTTTTTTAGCAAGTAGACCCAGAAGTTGTAAACAGTGTTGCATGTGCTCGTGATGCTGGTATTGAATACGTAGATGTATATCTTTTCCCATGTCAACCATGTGGTAACCCTAATGGTCAAGGGGCTAGTCTTGTCAATTACTTGAAAGGATACAATGCAAACTATGGTATGGTTTGGTTAGATATTGAAGGTCCAGGTTCTGCTTGGGGTGGTGATCAAGCTGCTAATGTTGCTTTCTTTGAAGGTTTAGTTGCTGGTTTACAATCAGTAGGTGCTCATATTGGTGTTTACACTTCAGCTTCCCAATGGTTACCAATTATGGGTGGTTATACTGGTGGTTCTCAATTCCCACTCTGGGTAAATATTTTATTTTTTTTTATGTATACCATATTAAATATCATGAAATACTAACTCTGATATCAATTTTAACAGTATGCTCATTATGATGCTAATCCATCATTCTCTGACTTTTCACCATTTGGTGGTTGGTATGTATTTTTATAATAATTTATTAAAAATTTTATTTTATTAAAATTTTCATTTTATTAATTTTCAATATTTCAATATTAGGGAAACTCCATCAATTAAACAATATGATGACACAGGAAATAATTGTGGTGTAGGTTATGATTTGAATTGGTATCCATAATCAATTTAAAATAACTATATCTATAACAATGATTAAAATTATATTTTCTTTCAAAAAATTTTTATACAAATAAATACACTATGAAATAACTATTTTATTCATGGTACTTTTAATAATTAAAATTAAAATGTCTTTTATTATCAATATTTAACCATTTAAACCAATGAATCAATAAACAAAATTGTAATTATAATATAAAAGTGAGAAACTCCATTTGTTAAACAAATTAAAATTAAAAAAAAAACAATAAAATCTTCTACTTACAACATAATCCAGGTACATTAAAATAATTGAATGAATATAAACCTATGTTTACTTCTTTGAATAATAAATCATGGTAAGGCAAAAAAATTAAAAATATATAAAATTTAATAAACCTATAATCCAGGGTCTCCACCACATCACAAACAAATAGTTTTTGTTGATCATAATAAAAGCATCTTATATCATATACATACACATAAAATATAAAATATAACCAGTTATTATTTGTTATTTGTTAAGAAATATGAATAAATTTATGTGAACAAACACACATAACTTTTCATCTAAAAATATCTGTAATTAATTTTTTTTTCAATTTTTTCTTATTTTTATTTTTTTTTTTTTTTTATTTTTTTTTTTTTTAAAAATTTTTTAATTTTATTATTTATATTGTATTTGTAATTTATATAAAAAAACTCTCACCAACACCAACAACAAATAAATAAATAATAAACAACGAAAATGTCTGACGATGAAATGATGTATGATGATGACGAATATTTTGATGATGATGAAGATCAAGATCAAAATGATAGCGAATCAGAAGGTGTAGAAATTGAAAATCAATATTACAATTCAAAAGGTTTAATCGATGATTCAATTCCAGATGCTATTAAAAGTTATGAAAAAGTTGTAGATTTAGAAAATGGTGAAAAAGGTGAATGGTAAGTAGTGTATACACAATCAAAACTATTATCATCTCATGTTCAAATTTTATTATATATTAATAATAATTATGTTTACAACAAACAATAATCAAAATCTATAGGGGTTTTAAAGCATTAAAGAAAATTACAAAATTATATTTCCGTATTGGTGATTTTGAAAACATGTTTGAAAGTTTTAAAAAGTTCCTTCCATACACAAAATCATCAGCATCAAGTAATTACATTGAAAAAGGTATTAATTCAGTTTTAGATATGGTCTCATCAAGTAATACAATTGAATTAGATATGGTTCAAAAAGTATTTGATTTAACTTTAAAATCATTATTAGATACTAAGAATGAAGTAAGTAGTAAAACCCTTTTACCTATCTTCGCACAACCTTTCTTTATTTTTTCTTAATGTAAAAAAAATTCAAAAAAAAAAAAAAAAAAAATTCAATTAATATATTAATTTAATAATCCATAATTCAATTCATTGATTAAACAGAGAGTATGGTTTAGAACAAATTTAAAATTAGCCAAATTATTATTTGAAAAAGCAGAATATGGTCGTTTAGCTAAAATTTTACGTGATTTACACAAATCTTGTGAATTAGAAGATGGAACAGATGATCAAAAGAAAGGTAGTCAATTGGTTGATATTTATGCATTGGAAATTCAAATGTATACAGAAACTAAAAACAACAAGAAATTAAAAGATTTGTATAAAAAAGCACTCGAAATTAAAAGTGCAATTCCACATCCACGTATCATGGGTATCATTAGAGAGTGTGGTGGTAAAATGCACATGGCTGAAAAAGAATGGGAAAAAGCACATACAGACTTTTTCGAAGCTTTCAAAAATTATGACGAAGCTGGTAACTCTCGTAGAATTCAATGTCTTAAATATTTGGTTTTAGCATGTATGTTGATGCTTTCAACTATTAATCCATTTGATTCAACTGAAGCTAAACCGTACGTTAAAATATAACTAAATATTAAAGATAATTGTATGCGCTTTTACTAATTTTTGGACCATATTTAACTGTACAGATATAAAAATGATCCAGATATTTTAGCAATGACAAATTTAGTTATGGCATATGAAAAGAATGATATTTATGCATTTGAAAAGATCTTAAAGGATAATCGTAAAACAATTATGGATGATCCATTTATCAGAATGTACATTGAAGATTTATTAAGAAATATTAGAACCCAAGTACTCTTGAAATTATTAAGACCATACACTAAAATTAGAATTACATTTATCTCTAAAGAATTGAATATTCCATCAAGTGAAGTCGAATCTTTATTGGTATCATTGATTCTTGATAATAAAATTAGAGGTTCAATCGATCAAGTTAATCAACAATTGGAATTGGATACCGCTAAATCTTCATCATATTGGAAATATACTTCTATTCATAAATGGGCAAATCAAATTGGTTCTTTAAATAGTGGTATCAATAGTAAATTAGTTGCATAAATATAATAATAATAACTATACCAACATACCACCACTCTCACTCACATCGTCAATATTAATAAATAAATAATAAAATAAAAGAGTAAAAAGAATAAAAAATAAAAAAAAAAAAATTTGCTGTTTATTGGAATATATTTGTTTTTTAGTCTTCACTTATTTCTACCTCTTCCATAAATCAAAATAAATAATATAAAATTAAAAAAATAATTAAAGTTTATATTTAAATATGTGAATTGTTTTTTTTTTCAAGAATTTTAAAAAAATCAAATCATCAAAATGTTTAATAAAAATTATTTCATTCATTAAAAGATAATTACCATTATAAAAATTAATTATAATTATAAATATTTAAAAGTGTTTTATAATTAATTCAATAAAAGAAAATCAATTATAAATATAGTGAATGAATTTTGGTAATATATTTTAATTGCAAAACTAGGATTTTTTTTTTTTTTCATTACAGGTTGGTTACACAATTATTTTATTGTATAAAAATAGTTTTCGAGATATTTATTTTTTTTTACACACTTTTAATAAAACTAAACACATGTTTTCATTACTATTAGTGTGTGTGTGTGTTAGTGTGTAACAAAAATTAATATAGTTGTCATGATATTTATTCAAATTTTTATATTTTTTTTTTTTTTATTTTTATTTATTATTTTTTATATCATAATTTTTTCAAACAACATCATTATCTCTTCTTTTTTCCCCAACAGTAATTACTATATTTTATTTGTTCCATTTGCATCTGTTTCATTATACTTTGTTTTTAAAATCAAACCCATAATATATATTATTATTATTATCACTATTATTATTATTCATATTATTATATATTTAAAATAATTTTATATACAAAAAAAAAAAAAATACTTTTATATAAATAATGGATCTTAAATTAAAAGAAAATAAAAAAGTTAGTGATGAAGAAATTTCAGATGGTCATTTAAAGACATGTATTTACATTGTTGAAAAAAGTAATATTTTAATTCAAAACTCAATCAATGAATGTATTATAAAGCAAGGTTTATTATTAAATTCCAATGAAGCTGCAGGTAAAAGTTTACTTTTGGTATTAAATGACATCATTGATAGTACAGTTTTGATACAACAAATCTTCAATGTTGATACCGAAAAAGAAGTCTACAGGTTAATGGTAAATTCATATTCAGTTACAGCAGAAGCATTTGAATTTTTAAAAAGAAATGAAAAATTAATTAAAGAAATTCAACAAAAAGCAACACCAATTGATTATTTATCTGCACTACCAATTCAATCAAATATTAATTTAAACTGTGTTTTTAAATATTTAAATTCAAAGAATGGTATATTAAGAGATGAAATTAATCAATTATCATTAAATTGTGAATCATTATTATTTGAATTGTTGAAGTCTCAACGATTATTAAGAGAAGCATCAACTATGAATTACAAATTAAAAATGGAAATGCATCAATCATTAAATGCATTCTTAGCTTCAAAAGAACTTCCACCAATTATTTTTCAATTAAACCTTCCAACTTCAACTCCAGTTGAAGCAGATATTAATGATTTGGAGGCTTCTTTTTCTTCAAAATTTTCAATGTCTGCTGGTACACTTGAAGATATTGATCAAATTCATAGTGAAGCAGATAAAATCGTTGAAGCTGAAAAATTAAAAATTTCTTCTTCATTTCCTTCAATTCCACAACCATTTCAAAATCAACCAAATCAACCAAATCAACAACAAGATATTGAACTAAAACTTTCAGATTTTGATGATGATGAAGATGAAAATGATCTTATCTTTGATGGATTTACAAAAGATAATATTTTAAAAAAAGTTTAATCATCTTCTTCCTTCATTATCTTCCCCTTCTTCTTTCATATAAATTAAAAAAAAAAAATAAATAAATAAAGAATCGTTTACTATCAATCTAAATTATTATAATTTTTCTATTTTATTATTAATTTATTATTGATGAAGACACGTGTTTGGATTTTTGCGCGGATTTTTTTTTTTTTTTTATTTTTTTTTAAATTTTTATTTTCATATTGTTTGTGAAATAATTTGCTGTGTGTTATTTATTATTTGTGTATTTGTTTATTTGTATCTATCAACTAAAATAATAATAATAATAATATTGCAATAAGTACGGAACCATTTTTAAAAATTTGGAGGAACAAAGTATGTATATTTATTTATACCACAACCATATTTA
>JACAFY010019302.1:0-12592 GCA_015252635.1 Dictyostelium capitatum | reverse complement strand
CTCTTCATCATCATCATCATCATCATCATCATCATCATCATCATCATCATCATCATCATCATCATCATCATCATCAGAAGAAGAAGAAGAAAAACCAACAAAGATAGCACCAAAGGTTTCCAAAAAGAAAGCACCTCTACTTCCAAAGAAAATATCAAATGTTTCTAGAAAGAAAGAAGCACCTCTACCTCCAAAAAAAATTGATACTTCATCCTCTTCATCATCGTCCTCTTCCTCTTCATCATCAGAAGAAGAAAAATCACCAAAGATAGCACCAAAGGTATCTAGAAAGAAAGCAGCACCTCTACCTCCAAAGAAAATATCAAATGTTTCTAGAAAGAAAGCAGCACCTCTACATCCAAAAAAATTTGATTCTTCGTCCTCTTCATCATCATCGTCATCATCAGAAGAAGAAAAACCACCAAAGATAGCATCAAAAATTTCTAAAAAGGAAGCACCTCTACCCCCAAAGAAATTATCAAATGTTTCTAAAAAGAAAGCAGTAGCTCAACCAACATCACAAACAGCTAAAAAGAAACCATTGAAGGTACATGCTAGTACCAAGAGGATTAGAAGAAATCTAGTGGAATTTGAAATAAGACTTTTAAGAGAAACAGTTAACTATTTAATTCCAAAATTACCATTAGCTCGTTATGTTAAAAGTATTCTTCATGAAATAAACGATTTTAGAATCACTGGTGATGCTATGGATGCTATACATGAAAGCGCAGAACAATATATTATTAAAATAATGGAACATTCTTTTAGTATTGCTCTTCATGCTAAAAGATCAACATTAAAAGCTTGCGATATCAGATTATTATTTACTTTAAACAAAAATATCCATTAATTAATTATAACAATTAAATAAATTAATTAATTAATTTTATTAGATTTCTTTTTTTTTTTTTTTTTATTTATTATTACTACTTTTTTAATTGCACACCATTACTATTTATAAGTAGTTTGTGTGTTTATTGTTTCTTATTTATTGATTTTAATTTATTTTCTAGATAATTATCAACGTATTTTTTTCTATAGAGGAAAACAGATAATGCACCAATTAATGATATACCAACTATTGGTACTGTTATAACAACAGGTAAAAACCAAGATGGTCTAGAATCACCACATTTAGATTTGAATTCGCTACTAATAATAACTGAAAAGTCTGGATCAATTATACATGATGAAGAACAATGTGGCAAATTTAATGAAACAGTTGATGAATTTCCATCATTTGTAATTGAGGTACTTAGATATGTTGGAACACCATCTGAAATAACCCTTGATATGAATCTACCAGATAACATTTTATTATCCTTTGACATTTTAATATAATTAAAATTTGAATCATTATCTTTATTTGAAATTTCAGTTTCTTTTTCATTACAATCTTTTGAAGATTCACCACCCACTGTTGAAATAAATTGTAATACCAATGAATTTAAATTACTTGAATATGAATATTCATTTATAGAGATACTAAATTTAATTGAACCACTTGATAATTTGAAGTCAACACCACCAAATGAATAATCTTTACCAAATGGATCAACAATTTCTTCAATTTTTGAAACTATTGTACAATTATTATTGTTTAAATCTTCTTGATTAATTACCAATTTAAATGTAAATTGATTTTCAATTGTATTAGATGTATCGTTTTGATAAGTCCAATTACTTAATAGTGAATATTGTTTAATTATATTACCATTAATATCAACTTCTAATAATTGTTTAAAGAAAACTTGGAATATGGTGTTTTCATTAACTAATGTTGCACCACCAGTATCCGGATCGATTGTTGTATTGGTTGGTGGTGTTGGATTAGCATTATCTTTTTTACTACAATCATATGAATTATAACCAATATCGCACACACACACTCTTGTTAATGAATTACAAGCTCCATGATTTGAACAGTCATTTGGACAACTTTTATATTCTTCATCATACTGAAACATATCTTTACCGATTAAATTATACCCATTTTGAGTAAAAGTAATTGTATGTATACCATTACCTGGCGGAGCAGTAAAATTAATACTATTTGATGTTGATAGCGTAACTACACAAACTTGGTTACCAATTTTAATTGATGGATTATTATGAATATTACCAAAACGACCTACAATAGATGCTGATCCACCTTTGGTAGATGATGGGGAACAAGATGAAATGAATTGATCAAATATATCACATTTAACTCCAATGTATGGTTCAATACAAGCACATTCACCAATTGAGGTGTCACATGAACCACCATTTAAACATTGGTTTTCACAATCTTTATAGCCACAATTATCACTAGTGAACTCATTGATGCAAGCACATTTTCCAATTGATGTATTACATGAACCACCATTTAAACATTGGTTTTCGCAATCTTTATAACCACAATTATCACTAGTGAACCCATTAATACAATCACATTTGCCAATTGATGTATTACATGAACCACCATTTAAACATCTATTTTCACAATCCTTATAACCACAATTATCACTAGTGAACCCATTAATACAAGCACATTCACCAATTGAGGTGTCACATGAACCGCCATTTAAACATTGAACAGTACATGCGGTTCCACTACAATCATTTCCACCAAATGTTGGTTTACAAACACAATTACCAGTGCTCATATCACAAATACCATTTGATTCTGATGTGCAATCATTTGGACAAAGTTTATCATTTACAAATGAATCAGTTGCGTTAATGTAAACTACTTTTCTTTGATTATTCAGACCATTTGCAATTGTAACCACTTTAATTGTATCGGTTCCAACATTTGAATTCATTGCACATGATGAACCAAAGAAACTTGATGATTTACCAGTGCACTCACTTACACCTTGAATGGATATAGATTGATTATTATAACCAAGATAACTTTCAAAGTATTGACCTACAATTGATATTTGATTACCATTAATTTGAATTGATTTAGGAGATGGTGGTTTAACTACAAATGGAAATGTAATTATATTATTTAATGGAAATTTAAAATTGATTGTAATATATGGTGGTTCTGAATCTTGAACTAAACTACAATTACGGCTATCAAATTTACCAGGTACAGTTTGAGTAGCACAATTTAAATACGCACTTGACCCATTAACTAACCAATTATAATAATTGAACCCAATGTTTTTACCATATACTCTATATTTAGTTTGAACTCTATTACCAATTAAAACAAATTCAATAAGGTCAAGTCTTGGCTTAAATTCAATGCATGGAGTATTAATATCATAATTAGTAAATGAATTACTTCCAGCAAAATTTTGAAATATTGAACCAGAACTTGTACCCGGAACTACTTGATAATCTTTAAAGTAACACACATAACATTGAGGAATAGTACCAGAAAGTAAATTATTTTTAACAATTAAATTAACTGGACACCATGATTCATCTATTACACCAGATAACTTGTTATCTGAAAAATCATAATATAAACCACCATTACCAGTATATGGAGGTAAAGTTGTAACAAGTGAATTATTTTTTAAATTAACATAACCAGTACCAGCTATTGAAGAGAATGGAGGAAATTCTGATAGGAAACCATTTATAAATGCTAAATTTGCTTGTGGTGGTTTGATAATTGGAAATATACCTGAACCAATATTGAAATCATTGTTTGAATATTTTAAACTTAATTGATTTAAATTCGAATTTGATAAATCAATTATAGATGTTGGTTTGGTAATTTGTCCATATTGAGAAATTGATGTAACATATTTCAAATATTGACCTAAAAAAGGTAATCTAACTGATTCATGAATTATATTTAATTCAGTACAATTAATTGTTGCAATATTTGTAATTATTGAATTCATATCTGATGGTATTGTATTAAATAGAAAAAACATTTGAAAAAATTTGTAATTATATGCTGAAAAATCTGGAATGTTGTATGTAATAACTTGAAATGAATATGTTTTAATTGTTGATGGTAGTGGTGGTGTTGAACTAGTTGATAAATAAACTATTTCCGACCCAGTGATTTCAAATTGATATACATTTAATACATTGTCTAAAAGTAGTGTTGTACCGTGTAAATCTTTACAAGTCCCAAAATTCATTTTTTTAATTGCTGATAATGGTTTTGTTATACCTCCAACTAAACCAAAACCAACACGAATTGAAGTAAATTGAAGTGAAAGTAATGTTGGAAAACCATTATAATATATAAATTCTGGATCCATTGCTGTATCTTGAAAAGATAAAAATGTCAAATCTGGAAAACATACACTGCTAAAAAATGATGCTTTAAATGGTAAAATTGTATCTCTGAAACCCATTTCTGTTATTGAATTTCCCGCACCATTACATCTAATTTTGGTTCCGCAAAAATTGTAAACTGTTACGTTATTAGGTATAGTTGACAATTCATTTATATCTGTATAAAGATTAACCAAACATTCATATTGTCCAGTTGGAGGTGTTATGAATTGTGAATTTATTATCACAAATAATGATAAAAATAATATTATTATTATCATTTGATGACGTATTTAAAAATAATGATATGAAACATTTTGTAAAAAAAAATGCCATGGCATGGTCAAAAATGCTCTTTGTTGAGACATCTAAATTTACAATTCCTTTCCGACCTTTTTAAAAAAAAAATTAAATAAATTAATTTAAAAACGTAAAAGCCCGAAAATGTCCGCTAATTTTCGAAAAAAAATATTTTTGATGTGTTTGGCATTTAAAATAAATAATTTATTTATTAAAATAATTTAAAAGAAATTGATTATTTAAAGGGTTTGAAGAATAGAAAGAATTTGGAATCACAATATTTGGTATTGATTTTTTAAATAGTAGTAATAAATCAATATGACCATTTTGAATTGCTGCAATAACAATTGAATCAAGTTCACTCTTTCTTAATAATTTTAATGGATTTGGTGTACCATTATTATTACTACTGAGTAGTGTAGTGTTATTTATATGATTATTATTATTATTATTATTTGTAAAATTTGAAACAATTGAAGGTACAAACATCTTTATGAAATTTGAAGCAGTAGATTCTTTTAGTGTAATGAAAATATGTGGGTAATTATCAAATATAAATTGAAATATACCAGTGCAACCATAAACTGAACATTGATAAAGGAATGAATATAAAATATGTTTTGAATCAACAGATTGTTCAGAATTAAAGAAATAAATTGAAAGTATTGTTGAAAGTGTTTGAACATCATTACGTTGTACAATTTGATTTAATGATAATGCCATATATTGGAAAAAGTATGTTGAAACCGTTAATTTTATATAGAAATCCAATGAATGATTTATATAATGGTAAAGATACAATTGATCAACTGATAATGTTATATCAAACTCTTTAGTTTTTAAATTTAAAAGTATCCAATGATAAACTTGTAACTGTAATTTCTTATTTTTAATTGAAAATGGTACACCCTCAGGTGTTCTTTTAACCAACCATATTAAATCTTTATATTCTACTCCACCACTTTTCAATGTTGACCAATATAATTTGAATTGATCATTTGAAGTTAATTCATTTTTAATTGCATACTTTAAAATTGGAAATGGTAAACTTTGATTTGTAAATTGGTCACTAGTAGTACCACTGGTGATTGATAAATTCATTAATATCATTTCAACTTGATTTCTATATAGTTGAGGATAATTATGTTTTATATGTTTTTTTAATGATTCATTTGTTTTATTTAAATCTAAATATTTGAAAACTTGTTCCACTTTTGAATAAATGAAATCAAATATATCACTTGTATTTACAAAATTAAATAAATTATCAGGGAATAGCACATTCAATTGTGTTGTTGATAATTCATTGTAAACTATTTTAATGAATTCTAAATCATTATTTTTTAAAAGTAATTCCATTAGGTATTTAGTTGGTAAAGTTGAATTTGATGCATTAAATTTCAATTCCAATAATGAATCACGTATAAATGATTTTTGTTTTTCTCTATCATCTTTACAATATTGAAATAACTTTATGTTTGAACCATGTAAACCATTAATATGAATACCACTTGTTTTATTTGAATTGGTTGCACTGGTGGTAGTTGATGTATTGGTTTTTATCAATTCTGAATAATCACCAAAAGATAATGGGGAAAATGGATATTTTAATTGTTTATTTGATCCATTATAATTATTATTATATTTTATTTGATAAAATGATAAATTGTATCCAATGAATTGATGAGTTGTAAAAGGTACCAACATTTTATAAAGATACTGTATACTTGAATCAGTTGTACAAACATTTGAAATAATTATATTATTCAATTCTTTTTCACTACCATATAGATTTATAATTTTAGTTTTTAACTTTTCAAATTCTACCATTGTTAAAATTTCAGTTGGTTCTTCATTTGTAATTGATGTATCTATAATTTTTTTATCTTGATATTGTTTATTTTTAATTGATGTAATGTAATTTTTATATTCATCTTTTAAAAGCACAATTACAAAACAACAATTTAACAATGTTGATATTGTTAATTTATAGAGTAATACATTGAATAGATTTGTTACTATTTTGTATTTACTAGGGATTTTCAATGACATTACTTGAATTGCGAATAATATTCTATCATTCACTAATTGAACATTTAAATTTGGTACCATTATTTTATTCCAAAATTTGATTTTATCAATTTTAATATTTTCAATACCGCCAATTAATTCTGTTAACACATAATTACAACATTCAATTGACCCATTGTAAATTGATTTATAAAATAACTTTTCATAAAATTCCTTTTTTGAATTTGAATAATCAGTTAAACTTTTGCTAATTCTTCTAACACTACCACCACTACTACTACCAATACTTGAATTATTTGTATTATTATTATTATTATTATAATGATCTTTAATTAAAACTCTTAAACCAACAGTTAAATTGAATTCACACATTAACAATGCTGTATTTTCAATTGATTTTTGAGAATGAGTGAAATAATAATTTTTATATAAATTTGAATAAAATTCTTGGTTTGTTGAAACTGATGATTGTTTAAAGTTTAATGAATTGAAATAACTACATGGTGTGTTTGTTTTGTATATAGCTTCTGTATTTTTAATTTGAAATGTTAAATATTCACCAAGTTTAACTTTATAAAATAAAAGTTCAATATGATTGTTTTTAATACACCATTCTACTGAATTGATTTCATCAAAACCATAACATAATTCTTTACTGATTTCTGACCATTCATATTTACAATATTTCAAAATTGTTTTTAAGATATATTTTGATTTAAATACTTTAAAAAATAAATCCTCCATTGTCGAGTATTATTTTTTTTTTTTTGTTTGTGTGTATAAATTACTTATTAATAAAAATATGAAAAAAAAATTTCGAAAATAGATTTTTTTAAAAATAAAAATAAAAAAAAAATATCTTTTATTTAATTCAAATAATTAAAATATAATTTTTGTAAAATCATTTTATGTGATCATTGAAATTGGTTGTTCAAACAAATAAAAGTAATTTGGTAGTGAAAGATATTATAATATTGGAAGAAGCAGAGGAAGAGTAGATTGTGTGTTTTTGTTGTAGTTGAAATTATAGAAATTATCTATTTATAGTTTGATATATTGTATTATTTCACGTGAAATTTGATAGAAATTAAAGACTAAATACAAAATGAGAATGTTTATCATTCTAGCTCTTATTTACAAATTATATAATTTTTTTTACGACAAAGGGGTTATGTGTTCATATTAATTTAAATTTATTCATTTAAAATTTTTTTTTTTTTACGAAAATTATTTTTTTTTATTTTTTTTCAAAATTTTCATTTACGGATTATCATACAATAATAAATAAATAATGGTAAGATTTTTCTAATAAATCAAATCAATAATAATACATTTAAAGATATTATCACATTTTGGATAAGACCACATTTTTATTGTTGTTGTAAATAAATAAACATAGCAGAGCGAACTATTGAAAAAAGAAAAAAATATTTATAAGCACGCACAGTATCTAATATCGATTTATATATAATTTTAGGGTGTAGTAGTCGAAACTTTAGTTCCAGGTTCTGGAGAATCACCAAAAAAAGGTCAAACTGTTACAGTTCATTACACTGGTACACTTTTATCAAATGGTGTTAAATTTGATTCATCTAAAGATCGTAACAAGCCATTCCAATTTGTATTGGGTGTTGGTCAAGTCATTAAAGGATGGGATGAAGGTTTTAAAGAAATGAAGGTCCGTTTCTTTTCTTTCTTTCATATAAGAGTAGTAAAGTTACTAACCTTTTATTATTATTATTATTATTATTATTATTATTATTATTATTATTATTATTATTATTATTATTATTATTATAGGTAGGAGAAAAAGCAAAATTAACCATCACACCAGATTTTGCTTATGGTGCTAGAGGTGCTGGTGGTGTTATTCCACCAAATGCTCATTTGGTTTTTGAAGTCGAATTAATTTCATTCAAATAAACAATTATAAGATTCATTTCATTTTAATAAATAAACAACAAACTTTATACATTTCATAAAATATAATTCGCCCCCATAACAACGTATATTAGGTTTATTGGATTGTCAAATGAAGAGTAGTAGATTCCATCATCATTTCTCAATTTTAAACTATATATTTTTCACTCATTAAATTCTTTTTATTTTGTATAAATAAAGGGGTGCTTTTTTATTATTATTATATATTTTATTGGAACAAGTAAAATAGTAGTGTTAAGGAAAGTGTGAAAATTATGTCAATTCATAATATGAAAAGATTTTTATTATTTATATACTCGCGTTGACGTCACATATAAATACAGTAAAGTTACAAATTCCCATTGTAAATGTGTGTATATGTTAAAGTGTTATAAACACACTCCCACACACATACACACACACACACACACATAAAATATAAACTAGTTATGTCTTATTTATTCATGTGTGGTAGTTAATTCCAAGAATAGTAATTTGAATTATATAATTGTTAAAAAATATTTTATTCAAATAAATAACCCCAACTAACAAACTGACTTAGATATAAATAGATCACCTATAAAGTTGCTAAAAATAGGAATTAAATATTTGGAAATACTTTATATGATCTCACATTTTAACATACATTTAAATATTGGTATATTTTACTAAATTTTATTATGTGTGTTATTTGAAGTTAAAAAATTATTCCAAGTATTCCTAAATGAGTGTGTGTTTGTAGGTATTAAAATATTAATTTATAATTTTTTTATGGATTGAAAACAAAAAAAAAACTAGTATTTAATTTAATTTCATCATTCTTTTTATTCATTCATTCATTAAATTTTATTTATTTGTGTTTATTTTTTTAAAAAAAAATGTTATTTAGTATGTATTTTCACTCTTATTTACTTTAATATTAAATTTAATTTGTCATATTAATATGATATATATATTAGAATCTCTTTCTCAAATTCAAATTTCATCAGCTAACTTTAACACCAAATCTAGTTTATCAAATTCAAATTCAGTTACAAAAAATGATACAACATTAAATGAATTAACAAATAAATCATCAAGTTCTTTCTTCACACGTCCAATTTGGCAAAATCTTTAAAGTGTTGATGATATTGTCAATAAAAAATCAAATAAAATTCTTACATATTAATTTATTTATTTATTAAAACACACAAAAAAAAAATAATTTCTTTCAAATTTATTTTATTACCACTACAAACACATACCCACACAAATAAAACGACATTATTATCCATACATAATGAAAACATACAAGTACAAATTTTTTTTTAATTAGTTTGTTCGGCTATTTTTATATGGCATCAACTTTATTATACTATACTTGTATGTAAAAGAATTAAGAAATGATTTATGATCAAAAATATTATAATTTTAAAATACGATTTCCACACTATAAATAGAAAAATTTTTCATTATTCATTTCAAGCACAAATAAATACAATAAATTAAAACAATTATAAAAACTATAAAAATGTTATTCAGTATGTATATATATATATATTATAATTTTATTTCTATCTTCTCATTCTAACTTTGAATTTCATTATTAGATTATTTAACTAAAATCAACAACAACAACAATGTATTATCTAAAATTAAAATTTCAGATTCTATAAATGATAACCAATGTTTTACATCAAATAAAACATCAGAATCATCAATTCGTTTAACTTCATTTTCATTTACAAAACCATGTTATTGTTTTTAAAAAATATAAATCATAGAGTAATTTAATTTTCACTCTTTGTAAAATTACAAACACTAAAAATCTAAATAAAAATGACCGACCTTTAACCTTTTTATCAAAAAATAAACTAAAATTTTAATTTATATTCCTTTAATATTATTTTTAAATTGTGTTTATCTTGAAATTCAATTATACGATTAAATCTTTCATTATACATGTTAAATTAAAATCATATTAAATAATAATCATAATACTATTTAGTATTTTTTAATTTCAAGTATAAAGAGTATTGAACGCACACAAACCACTTTAATTATTTTCTGTATTAAAAAATTAAATAGTCGGCCATTAAAAAAAATTTATATGTTTACTTGTATTTGTTAATAAAATGTGGGGGTTAAATTTTAAAATGAGTTATTTTAGGATTTTTTTCCATCAAGTAGTATAAAAAAATCAAAATAAATAATGATATTTTTAATTTAATTTAAAATTAAATAAATTTAATGTTACACGCAACATGTTGTCAACACAAATTTACAAATTAAACATTCCTTTTGTTAAAAGATATTTTATACCATTTCGAAAATCAAATCAAATTGTTATTTAAAAGGAAAAATAAAATAACATTTAATCATTAAATTAAAAACAACAACAACAATAAACTATAAAAAAAGTCATAGTTATCTTTATTTATTATTAAATTATTTAAAATCAAATATATAAAAATGTTATTTAGTATGTATTTTAATTTTTATATTTTATTAATTATTAAAATGTCTACATTATATTATAATTTTTGAAAATTATAGAAGCATAATAAAAATTAACTTCAATGAAATCATCATCATCAATAGTTTCAAATACAGTTGAAACAACTTCTACAACTTCATCATTATTTGATTTAAACGAAACAACTGGTAGAAATAATTATTATAATAGTATATTTACTAGACCTCAAATGTATCAATGTTAAAAACAAAAATTAAATTATTTATTAAATTGGTCGACCTTAATATAAAAATTAAAATAAATTATATTATAATCAAAAAAACAATTAATAAGTGTAGTCTTTTTTTTTTTCCAATAATAGTTATTAACATTTTATAAATGATATGTAAAAATTATATATAACACTTTAAATACACAAATAAATATATAACACAACCACACCACTAATATGTGTTATATATAAAAAAAAATTTATATACTGGTGTGGTTGTGTTGTATATTTATTTGTGTATATTTAAGTGTGGTACTTGTAGATTTGTAATTTTGCTTTATTTATTTTTTTATTTTTTTGTTTAGAATTATATCATTGTTGTAAACTTTCAAATTTTTTCCCATTCTAGCTGATTAAATATAAAGAAAAATAATTTAATATTAAATTTCAAGGCAAAAATCATAATCAAAATAGTTCTAAAGAGTTTTTCCATATAGTCCACAAGACCAAGTTGGAATCAATAGTTTTTAAAGGTTAGAAAAAAATAAAAATATCGATATTGGTTACTGTAGAAGTACTTCTTTGAGAGTTTGGAAAATCTGCATTATTATTTTCGTTGTAGTTTCTATTATAATTATATGATTGTACGAGTATATTAAAATAGTAACTATCGAATTTTGAATTATTTAGGAAATTTATTCTTTCTTTTGTGTTTAATTCTTTACCGGTTTCTATAGATTCTAGTTTTCTTTTTTTATTAAAATTATTTTTTTTATTAATATGCATTTTGAATGTTACTGAATTTGTTGTTTGTTCAAAATATTTTTTTTAAATAGTTTTGTGTGTGTGTGTGTATTTGTGTGTGTTTGTGTGTTTGTGTGTATTTGTGTGTGTGTTTCTTTAAAAAATAAGACAATGAAATTAACAACATATAACAAAATGGTAGTATATGAATGATTCATTCATATTAAAATAGAAAGAAATTAAATATAAATAAGAAGTTTTAGTAATATAGGTTATTCTCTGATAACCAAGATATGTTTCAGAAAATTAGGGGTAATATGATCCGTTGTATTAATTTGTGTATTAAAATATATACAACATAAAAAATAACAAAGTTTTTTAATGATCCATTTGTACACTATAGTTTGGTGTGTGTGGTGCTGGGATTGTGTTTATTGGAATAACTTTTTTAAGCCAAAGTTTTAATTATTTTTACTTATTTAAAATTTATATTTTTCTTTTTTTTTTTATAGTATTATTTATAAAAATAAATAGTAAAATAAACAAACATAACAAACAAACAAACAAACAAACAAACAAACAAACAAACAAACAAACAAACAAACAAACAAACAAAAAAAAAAACATTAATTAATAAAAAAAATATATAATATATTAAAAAAAAAATATATATATAAATTTATTGTTTATTTATT
>JACAFY010019280.1:0-12616 GCA_015252635.1 Dictyostelium capitatum | reverse complement strand
GACGACCTCGGCACGGCCAGCGCCTCATACCCTGATGACGTCTAAGCCTCCCTTGGCGAATCCGAACAGGCCAGGTTCCCGCGAAGAGCGCAAATGGCTGCCGAGGGTAATGAACTGCACGAGGTGCTGTTTGGTGACGATGCACCCTATAGCCTGGTCAGCATGTTCAACGGGGTTGCGTCGCAGCGGTGAAGCAACCGGCGGGCCACAGGCATTGATTCTTGGGGCGATCACGCTCGTCTTCATACCTGATCAACACCGCCAGGCTGTATGACCCAGCATATCCACCCTATCCTTCAGGTTTGCTTATAACAGTAAGAACGCCAAGCCTGGAGGTCGGTGCATCAGTTGAAAGCCGCACTAGCTCGATAATATAAAACGTTTCAAAGACCGGATGTTATTTTCAGAGCACTCCTAAATACGGCGAAAAACTTAGTCGGTAGGCTCGGCAGCGACTCATTATTGAATCAACGCTGAGAGGCAGACAGCCGTGATAAATAAACATTTGCGAATATTGGTTCTAGATAGCATTCACGCGCAATCTATGCAGCTGGAAAAGATGCTAAATACAATGGGGTACTTCTGTATTGCCACAAGTTCTTCAGTCGATGAGTGCGTCAAGTTGAGTTTTGCCGGGTTAAAAAGATTTGATTTACTGTTGGCCGCTGAACCCTTGTTAAGACAGCGCCAGCTGGCAGCGTCCGAACAGTTTGAAATCAGTAACCTTTTCGCCTATAGCTGCCCTTCAAATGGTCCCGCGGCGCGGTGCTCGGTAAGAGGAGCGATTTGTTACAAATACGGCCTGCCGGAGTACACGGTGCTTGAGCAGTTTATGGCCCGTTTGGTGCCTGCCCCCGAAGACTTTCGTCGCACCACGCATGACTGGCGACTCGCCTGCAGCGATGAATATTGAATTGTTCGACACCTCGTTCGAACCTCATTCAAATTCTACGATGCTTCCTGTGCAGCGCTGGTAACCGTGTTGCGAGTACCGCAGCAATCAACGCGCTGCCTGACATTAAAAGTAACCCCGCCAACGCGTAGCCCATTGCAGCCTCTGCTATCTGGCACAAGCCATTGGAAAAAACGTTAGGTGTGATCAGGCAGCAGAAAAAGAATCCCATGACAGGGGCTCGCTGGGCAATAACAACGGAATCAATCATCTCTGACAGCAACGAAACCGTCGCGATACCTCCCAGGAAGACCCCCAGCAGAATTGAAAGCATGACGTGGACGAATGCGTACTGCCAACTAATGGTAAAGATGAAGAACGACAGCATGCCCGTCAGCGCAAACGAGGTGATCAGTACTCGGCGCGCGCCATATCTTCTAAATACTGATGCGCCATAGAAGGCGAACAGATTTCCAAAAGCGTACGCGCTGACTGCCAACTGCCCGAATTGCCAGGTAAAGCCACTCTCTTCACGGATGTGGTAAAGGTAGTTATCGCGAAAGCTGGAAATGCATAGGCTTAACAACACGGTCATCACTCCCAGCAACATAATGCGACCAGACCATATTGAGCTGCCCGGTGGTTGTTGTACTTGGTAGCTGTCCAGTCGCAGGTGCCCGGCTGCCTCACTGAACCAGGGTTTTGCAAACACAAATATCGCTATCGCAATCGGCAGGCCAGCCAAACCGAACGCGACCAGGGTCTCATGCCAGTCCGTTGCTTCGCCGATAATAGTTCCCAAATTCACAGCAATTAAAGCGCCTGCCCCCATGGAAAAAAACACCGCCGCGACCACATTGGATCGGTGACGCGGGAAGTAATTGATGCCAATTGTCAGAATGGCCAGGATATGAAACGCGATCCCCACTCCCACAATTAACCGCGTAGCGAACATGCCTTGGAATCCCACGGCATACGCAGTCCACACCGTTGCCAATGAGGCTATCAACAGCCCCGCTACCGCTAATCCCTTACGGTTGACGACTCGTAACAGGTAACCAGCGCCGAAACTCGCTGCCCCCAAGCCGAACTGGATGGCTTCCGATGCCATTTGTACTTGGCGCTGTGTCAGCCCGAGGTCGTGGCGAATACCGCTGGCCAGCACCCAAAAAATACGCCGGTCCACCGACACCAACAGGCACGACAGGCCGAGTAGCGCGAACATCCAAAGTGCCGCCGAGTGTTTATCTTTCATAGTCGGATGCCGAGAGTTCCTGATCAAGTTGACGCCACTGCTGCATGATCTCTCGCAAGTGCGCACGGCAATGTGATTCGTCCATCGGTGATTTGGTGCGCAGCAGGCTTTCAAACTTTTGTAAGGCCAATGCGATGTCGATCCACCCCATTGAAAGTGCTGCACCGTGCAGGCGATGGGCTCTGTGCAAGGCAAGTTCCGAGTTACGTTGGATCACCGCTTCCAGCAAGTGAAGTAAGTCTTCGAGCATCAAGACTCGGATCTGGTTGAGACCAAGGCTGACCAGGCTGTCTGGCTCAGGCTGCTTTTGCACAACGCAAACGTCACACCACGACTCAATAGTGGACTTCAACTTGGCCAACTGAATGGGCTTGCTGAGCACGCCATCCATATCTACCTCAAAGCAGCGCTCGAGATGGTCATGCCCGGTGGACGCAGAGATCGCAATGATCGGGCAACGCGCACGTTCCTGGCTAACCTCAAGGGCCCGCAGTTCAGTGGCCACGGTGTAGCCATCCTTGTCGGGCAAGTCGCAATCCAGCAATACCAGGTCAAACACCTGCTCTTTAAATTGCAAAACGGCCTGGGCCGCATTGGGTGCGAGTGCCGCGTCGAATCCAAACTGATGGAGCTGTGCCAGCAACACTTCCTGGTTGGCACGGGCATCCTCCACCAACAGTATGCGCAGAATTGCAGGCGAACCGTGGCCCGCCTCCGGCTCGTTAACCTCTGCTGAAGTGAAGAGCGCCGGGGTGAGTTGTACGCCTGCGGCATGCTCGTTAATCTGCGCTGTCGCTGATTGCGAGAGTATGGAAAGCGCCATGATCGTGCCCTCCCCCAGCTTGCTGGTGAGCGACAGGGTGCCCCCCATCAGCTCAACCAGTTCGCGGCATATCACCAGGCCAAGTCCGGTGCCTCCGGACCGTTTGTACGAATGTTTCGCCTGTGAATACGGCGTGAACAGGCGTTCCTGGAGGTGTGCAGAAATACCGATACCCGTATCCACTACCACAATATCGAGCTTCTTCAGCTCAGAGACGTCGGTAGCGCTTACCACCACCTTGACCTGCACCGAACCGTATTCAGTGAACTTAATCGCATTCGAAATCAGGTTATGCAATATCTGCGTTACCCGCCCCTCGTCCAGCATCAGGTACCCAATCGTCTCGGGCGCTTCCAGGGTGAGATCGATACCCTTGGTCTGGGCACGGAGCCCGTAGAGCGCAACCGCCTCTCTCGCCAGCGCGGCAGGATCTACAGCCTCCAGTTCCAGGAGCATTTGCTCGGCGTCGAGCCGTGACAAATCCAGCACATCATCGAGGAGCGTCAGCAGTGTATTGGCGCCGCTGCTGGCCAATGAGGAGAGATGACGCTGTTCGTGATTCAGGCGTGTCAGGGACAGCAGTTCCACGGCCGCCAGGACCGCGTTCATAGGCGATCGGATTTCGTGGCTCATTACCGCCAGGAACTTTGCCTTCTCACGCTCACTGCGCACTGCCCGACGACGTTGCCGGTGGGTTTGATGCACCAGGCCCAGTAATATCGCCAGCATCAAGCCTGCGAGGATTACTTCGTGCAAATAGTCTTCAAGGATTGACTTAGAGCTCGTCGTTGCACCATATCCCGAGGCGAGCAGCCAATGCTGGTGCATATGGTAGGCGCTCTCTGACGATATCGATCCCAACGTCTTTTGCAGTATTGAAAGCAGCATCGTCTGGTCATCACGTACCGCCATGCGGATCTCGGAATTCATCGAAGCAATCACTCCGGACAGCTGCAGCACACCCTCGAACCTCGAGTCGAAGTACGGAATCAGGTAAGTCTCGGTACCGAGTACTGCGTCAGCGTCCCCCTCTTTAACCAACCTCAAGGCTTCCAGCGCTGAATTGCTTTTTATGATGCTGACGTTCTTGAGGGTACCCTCAAGAATGGACTCAAACGGCCCCTTGGCTGCGATCGCTACTCGCTTGCCTTCCAGTTGGGCCAGGTCAAATATCAACGGTGTTTTAGCCCGTGAGATCACGACGGCAGGACTGGAGTGGTACGGATCAGTCATTGCGAGGCCAGGAATCTGCAATGTCGGGCCGATGCTCCGCATTGTGGAGATCAGGTCCACTTTGCCCTGTTGCAAAAGAGTGATTCGCGTACTGCCACCCTCTGTCAGTACATAACTGAACGTAATGCCCAGCTTGTTTGAGATCGCATTGAGGTATTCGGCCGACAGTCCCGAGAGCTTGGCGTCCTGCATGTACTCCAGCGCACCAAAACCTTCCAGGACTGCAACGCGCAGCGTCGGATGCTGGGCAATCCAGGCACGTTCGGCATCGGTCAGTTGGAGTGTTGTGTCCGACTCATCTGCCTGTGCGCCTGTGACAGACAAGGTAAAGGCCAGTACAAACATTGCGAGCCAAACACGCTTCATGGCGAGCCAAGGGTTTCTTTGAGCTTGAACAGGCCGTTATTTGAAGTCACACCCAGCTTGCGAAATGCAGCGGTCTTCTGGGTGCTGATCGTCTTGATACTGCGGTTGAATTTTTCCGCAATTTCCGAGACCGTCATCCCCGCCAGGTAACAGCGAATAACCTCCTGCTCCCGCGCAGACAGCGAGGCCGCTTGTAACGCATCAAACGACTCATCGGTGGGTTGGACACTGCTTTGCGTGGTCGCTTCGGCAACGCTGTACGACATCTCGGCGTTTAAATAGACCGTGCCGGATGCAACGGCGTGAATGGCGCGAACGAGAGCCGACAGATCCTCACCCTTGCCGACAAAACCGCGCGCGCCCACCCGCAATGCAAGCGCAACGGTGGAGGGATCATGGTGTGCGGACAAAACCAAAATACGGCAGTCAGGGAATTTTGTACGGACCGCTCGAATCAATGACACCCCGTCCAGCTCATCCGGACCCAAGCCATAATCAAGCAGCAAGAGGTCCGCCGGGGCATTAGGCATTCCAGCCATCAGCTCGCGAGTAGAGCCGTAGTTGCCGACCAATTCAAACAGTGGCTCTTCACTGAGGTGGGCAGAAAGACCATGGCGGATAATCGCGTGGTCGTCCAGGAGGGCAATGCGAAGGCGTTTCATAATTTGGGTATACCAAGCTCGCGAGACAGCATGACTGCCGGGTGTGACTGGAAGCAGATTAGTCAGTTTTTAGGCCGCGCGTACGGGTTTTCGCGAGGTCCGGATCAAAAGTGGCCAAAGCGGGTGCATCAGGTATTTCTCTGCGCGCCGGGTGCAGGGCTCAAAGGTAGCAGTCGTGCGCTCGCGTGTTTCTCCATCGTCAACCTGCTCAAGAAATCTTGCACCTCCATTGGTCTGGAAAGTACGAAACCTTGCCCGTTCGTGCACCCAAGCCTGCGCAACAATATTCGGCATGAGTCTGTTTCGATACCTTCGGCAACCACCGTCATGTTCAAGCGTCGCGCCAATGCTAGCGTGGTCGCTATCACACGACGTGCCGTGGACTTGTTGTCCAGGTCGCGGATCAGCGCGCCGTCTATCTTTACTTCATCGAATGGCATGCTGGCAATTTGGCGGAGCGTCGCCGAGCCGGAACCAAAATCGTCAAGTGACACCCCGAAGCCTCGAACCTTGAGCGCGTTAATCGCCGCCGACAGGCATAGTTCGTCCATCACCGGGATGTCCTCGGTGAGCTCAATCTTCAGCAAGTGATTGGGCAAGCCCGCGCGCATCATCCGATCGGCCAGGCGTGCTGAAAACCCCGTGGTGCAAAGGGTATCGACCGAAGCATTGACTGAGATCGGGATCTCCAGGCGCATGCTTTGCAAGGAACACAACACCTCAAGCACCCTGGCCTTTACAAAACTGAACAACAGCAAATGCAAGCCCAGTTTGTTCACCAAAGGGATCAGTACCACAGGTGAAATATCCCCATGCTCAGGGTGGCGCCAGCGTACCAGCGCCTCAGCAGCCACGATCTCTCCCGTGCGCAAATCATGCTGCGGCTGGAATACCACGCGCAGCCCTTCCCCCGTAGCGAGCGCAATAATCACGTCGTCTTCACTCGGTACATCATTTCTGGCGGGTAATGGCCGATGAGCTATCTTCGGCATCGCAAAAAGCCCGTGCAGCGCATCACTCATCGCCTTGGCACTGAAGGAATACAGGGTTGTTGCGACGAAACCGGCGGCGCATGCCAGCTGAGCGTGAGCATCGAGCGCCTTGATGGATATACCCTGCCCCCGAACAGACGTTGCACCCGCGTGATGTTCCGCCAACGCGGTGAACGGCAGTAACGGTTCGGCGTCTGCCAACCAGAGAATGCGCGGGGCCTGCAAACTGCACGCTGAGCCATAGTGCTGCTTTAACGCGCTGGGTAACATCAGCCCATCGTTGCTGGTCGCACGAATCTCGGTCACCAACACATCCACCTGCGTTTGGCTTAGCTGCAGGCTGAGATCCTGAAGCCCTGACACGACACTCAGATGATGGATGCCCAAAGAACGCAATATTGATAATAAACGCGCTGCCCGTGGAATATCAGACTCCACCACTATGACGTGCAGGCGCTCAAGTTCACAGGGCCCGCAGGCAACGATTGAATTCACGACATTTTTCCAGGAGTTAGACACTGCGCTACCTTAATGAACGCAGAAAACGGCCGACATAGGACTGGGACTAAAAGCAAACGCCCCTGGCTGTTTTAGGTGCTGTCACCGTGACTATTGCCTAGGAGTCGGCCTGTCGTGATGGGGCATACGTCAGCAATAGGCAATGCTTACCTCGCTACTGATAAATAAGCGTGTAGTTCGCCACGGCATTTGCGCTACCGGCCGTCACGGTGTTGGCGGTTTGCAAATAACGAGCGGAGAGGTTGACCGAGAACCCGGTTGTGCCCGCAGCAGGTGAAATATTGAGGACGCGGTTCTGTGACAGTGGCTGCACTGCTCCGGATACGCCGCTGAATAGCTGGACACCAACGCCCGTCGCCACGCCTGTAACGGGCGTCAAACTCAAGACACCGTTGGCAGCATCAATCGCCGTGTACACCGGGTCTACCCGGAAGCTCACGGTGTTGGGAACCCGCGTCCCGATATTGGTCACTGCCGATTGCGAAGCTGCCGGTATTGCACCCGCACTGGGGTTACCGTAATAGCCGGGAAACCCCGGGCAATTGGTGACGTCAATTTTAAAGTTCACCTGCTGTGTGCCTGAGCCTACGCCTTTGAACTCAGACGTTTTATAGCTACCCATTGGTACGTTGACGTTGGGTGTGTTACAGGTCATGGCGACCACATTGATGCTGCCAGTAACGCCGACTTCAGAAATCGAGAACGCCGTACTGGTTTCAACCACAGTGGAATACACCAGCCTGCCGAAATCACTTGCGCGGATAGTACCGGTGCCTACGGGACCTGTCTTGATCAAGACCAGTGCAGCTAAAGGGCCCAACTTCAATGGTAAGGTCTTGCAGCTGTTGCCGGTCCCCGTACAACCACTTGGAACAATCTGCAATGTATTGTTACCTGCCCCCGCCGCTCCGGGGACAGTTTGTCCGGACCACCAGGAAACGCCGATACCGGGCACTGAAGTTGCGTAGACCTTACCTGCGTAGCCTCCAGTGTTGAAATCAACTTTACTGCCCAAACCATTAACGCTGAATACGTTGTAGGTGGTCACCGGTGACGTACGGTCAGTCGTACAAGAAAAGGTGACCCCTTCGCCCGCTTGGTGAAACTCTTGTATATAAAGCCGTGTACCGATGGCAGCGTCTCTGGGGACGGACAAGCTACCAATGTTAAGCGCCATCGTGCCGTTGAACGGGCGCACTGCAGTCGCATACCCGCAGCTTGTCGCCGCGCTGGCGGTTTGGCTACAGCCCCACAGGAGCAACCCCGCAGCTAACACACCAGATGGAGTTGCCATGTTCATAACCTTGCCTCAGTGATAACGCTAAACAGAAAGTTGATCGGTTTTTTATCCGCAGACTTCATCGCCCGGCACTCTTGTGAGTGCTGCTCTCATCGACCTCGGTCAGTCGCGTGTCGTCCAGGCACATCGCATTGGCCTTGAACAACTGGCCCTGCGCTTTAACCTCGGGCACTTTCAGCGTGCAAGCCTGATCGTCCTGCCCGCCCCAACTGACGTGCAGGCGTTGAGTGCCTTCCTTGACCCGCGCATACAACTGCCCACCCTGCCCCACGGTTCCTGCGGAATTGCCGGCGTCATCGACCACTTTGGCGCCAAACGGCAAAGGACTCTGGTCCTTCAGTCGCACGCTCAACAACAGCGCATCGCCCCTGACCGTAGCGAAATCCACCGACACGACGGCACCGGCACGTGGCGCTATCTGTTGGCTGGTCTCGCTCAACTCCACTCCTTCGTCAATGCCCTCAGGGTCGATCGCGATTTCATTACGTTGATAAGGCTGTAAATAACTGACGACCGCCGTACCTTTGCCATCGAGCCGCAACCCTGGATACCCCACCACCTTTGCACCGGCCGCACCGGGCGCGTTGATTACCGCCATGGTTTCACCGCTGAAGGGCGTCAAGGTCACCCCGTTGGGGTGAGCGACAATGGCGCCGCCGCCGCCCACCGAGGCACTGCTGTAGCCATCACCCTGGCTGAGGCTACCGTTGACGCGCATTTTCGAACCTTGGTATTGGCCGTTAACCGAGGTGCTGGTGGAGCGGCTCATGCCTTCGCGGCCTGCGGTCAGGCTATAACCGTACTCACGGTCTTCGCCGGCACTGCCACTCACGGTTGCCTGTTGGTTGTAGTGACCCTGGCTGTCACGTCCCATCCGAGCGGATAGCTGCGGCACGTTGGCAGACGAGCCAAACTCCAGCGGCATGCTCACCGTGAACAACAGGGTGTTTTCCATATCACCGAAACCGGCGCGGCTGCGGCTGAGGTTTACGCCATAATTGACGTACCCGAAGTGCTTGCTGTAACCCATCTGGTATTGCACGTCTCGCCCCGGCTGGTTCCAGTAGTTCTGGGTAAAGCCACTCAGGGACAAATGACCCCAGCCGTCGAGGCTCTGGTCGACGGACAACGTGAGACGATTGCGCGGACGACCAAAGGTGGTCGTGTCGATGCCGGTCTTGTCGGCATCCCGAAAAAGCATCGCGTTGTTAAAGTCCAGGTAACCACTGGTGGAGAATCGATAGGCCGCCAGCGAGAAGTTGCTGCCGGTACTTTGGATATTTTTGCTGTAGGACAGGCGCATGCTTTGCCCTTGTTCGGCACCCGCCGCCAGCTCTGTGCGGGCCTGGGTCACGTCAACCGCCATCGCTCCGATTGGCGTGCCGAACGCAACACCGCCGAGCAGGGCCGTGTAGCCTTCACTCACCTGAGCGCCAGTGAAACCAGTCAGTGAGTTAGCCAGGCCGCGCTGGTAAGTGCCTTGCGCGAGCCTGGCCTGTTCATTGACGTAATTACTGCGGGTTTCGCCCACCGTCAGGCTGAAACGCGTAGTGCCTGGGCGTAGCAACTGATTGACCGAGGCGTACGGCACAATAAACCATTGCTCGCTGCCATCGGCCTCAAGCACCGTTACTTGCAGGTCGCCGCCATACCCCGTGGCATACAAATCCTCGATGGCAAAGGCGCCCGGCGACACGGTGGTTTGCAGCAGCAAATTGCCGCCCTGGCTGATGGATACCCGTGCGTTTGTGCGCGCGATGCCACGCACCACCGGCGCGTAGCCGCGCAATGCATCGGGCAACATTCGGTCGTCACTGGCCACCTCGACGCCGCGATAAGCCAGGGTGTCGAAGATTTCACCGCTGGTATTGGACTCGCCCACCGTCAGCTGGCTTTTCAAACCGGTCAGGTCGCGCTGGGCGAAGGTATTGATCTGTTGGTATTTGCCACCGTCCAGGGTTTGCCATCTGAACGATCCGTTGTGCCGAAGGCGCCAATCACCCACGTTTAGCCCGGCATTCAGCCCCATGTAAGCCGAATCGTACTGCCCGGACTGGGTTTTGTTCCGGTTGGCGTTGAAGTCGTAGCCAAGCATCGCCGAACCGACACCACGATCCCACAGCTCCGGGCTGACATACCCACGCGCGTTACGCCGCATGGCGACCTGCGGAATACTGAAGTCCAGCTGCTGGGTGTCAGTGGAGAAAAACGCCGTAGCGCCGTCAATCACTTCATTGATGACGGGGCACTGCCCCTGCGCCGCCAGCACGGCGAGCGCCGTTGAAGACAGCGTCTCGACGTTTACGCCAATCAGTTCCAGCAAACGCGTGTTCACACACACTCTGGGCTTCTTGCCCTGCTTGTCGGAAACGATGCGAATATCCTCCCGGCCGCTGAGGCTCGAGTTCACCAGGATATCGGCTCGGTACTCACCAGACATGACCGGATTACCGCTCTGGTATAACTCCAGGTCAATCCCGCTTGAACCGACCGGTAGAAAGGCATCGTTGAACTGCACCTCCTCAGCCATCGCCTGGGGCATCAATAATGCGCTACAGATCAGGGTAATTCGCCCCCCCCAAACTTTGGAAAGGCGGGCGTCAGCGCAGGGAAAATCCCTGCGGCAAATGCGCAGATCAAAAAGCGGGTTCATAAATTACCTGAACAGCAGAAGGGGGAAGTAACTGAGGCCTGGTATAGCTAGGGCGTGACAGGCTTTCGAACCGGGACCAACGCGCCGTAATCATTGATGGCGCTGTATTCAACTTCCGCCCCGGCAGCGGGCATTGATTTCAGATCAGGCAACGCAAAGAGCTGCGTCTCCCCGGGTGCAATCATTCCAGGCTCACTGAAAACGGTCTGACTGCCGGTAATCAGTTTCAAATCACTTTGTGATACATGAAACGCAGTGGGGTTAAATGCTTGCAGGGCGTAAGTTCCGCTCGACTGCGCGATAACTTTAAACTGCACGGCATCCACAGCGGCTGCAGGCGTACCCGGCAACTTGGCGGGACGATAAAAAACTTTAATTCGCGAGCGAAACGCCATTTGCAAAACATTCTGGTCTTCGTGAGTTGTTACTTTGGCGGGAATCTCCAACACGTTGAGCCAGAACACTGACTCTTTGTCACCGGACAATGGCGCGCCGGTAAACATCAGGCGCAAGCTCTGCCCCTTGCCAGGATCGACCCGCGAAACAGGTGGCGAAATCACGAACGGCGCAGAAGAATTACTGGGTGTCGAGGCAGGGTCGCCTTGATCAACCCAGGATTGAACCAATACCGGGTTGCTGCCTTCGTTGTTGATCTTTACCGTGACTTCCTTTTTATCCGCCGGGTATACCACTCTCGTCCCGGTGATAACCACAGAAGACATCGCCTGGGAACACCCGAACAAGGCCACCATCAGGACTGCATAGCGACACCAGGCTTTTTGACCGTGCATACATTTTCTCCCGATCCTGCCAGCGCACCTGACTCGTTTCAGCGTGCGCCGACAGTTCAGCATTTACTGATAGTTGATCGAGTAGGTCACCGAGCCTACGACCGTGCCGGCGGTGGAAGCACCGCTGGCTACGTATTGAACGGCGTAAGGCAGTACAGCGGCGGCGCCGGTAACCGGCGTGCGCGCGGTGTTGGCGAGTTGGGTGCTATCGCCGGCACGGATTACGCGACCTGCCGAGTCGAGCAACTGGAATTGCACGTTGGTGGCGGTACCGGTGGCGTTTTTAACGTTACGCGTCACCGAGTCAACGCCTGCGCCAGCTTCAAAGAATGCAGCGGCCGTGGCGATCGTGCCCTGGCAACGACTCAGTTCGATCGTGAAGTTGGTAGCGCCTGCAGTAGCACCGGCAGTCGCCAGCGAAGCAATGCTGAGTCGAGGCAAGGCAACGGTCGCTGCGTTGGCAGTGCCGTTAATGGTCGAGGTACAGGTTTGAGCAGTCAGTTCGCCCGTGAAGTTGATGGTGCCATCGTTAGCCTGTGCGACCGACATGGCGAGCGTGGAGGTAAGCGCTGCGAAAGCAAGTAAGGTGCGGTTCATAAGTTGCCTTTTAAGAATCTAAAACATCAGTTGGAAAAAGCCAGAAGGGCTAATTTTTTTATTACGCCTCGTTGCCAAACGTCTCTCTTGCCACGGTTCGCCAAACAGCGATCCAGCCGTTGCAAACGGTTAGCCCAGTGGTCGAACTAACAAGCCTCGCGCTATAAAAGCTGTGGCTGCCGAACGAGTAACGATTATGTAGGCCTGCAAGATGGGCGTATTTAGGAGTGGTCCGAAAATATAGGCACGAACAATAAAAGTGCCGGAAGAGAAACGTATAAAGTTAAAAGGTGAGTCACGGCTGACGGGCGTGAGCGTTACTCTTGCGCCTGACCATGCAGCGCAGCTTCGGCTGGAGGGTTATTGACGTGTTGAGCATGACTGGCTGCGGGCGCATGGTGCGCGAAGCGCAAAAGCTGATCGCGGTGAACCGCGTAAGGCTGTCAAGTGCAGGTGGGGTCAATCACGCTGTGAGGACTCAAGGACGTTATAAATTTCGGAAAGCACCTGCCGTGTTGCGCCCTCAATGGTTC
>JACAFY010019269.1:0-12622 GCA_015252635.1 Dictyostelium capitatum | reverse complement strand
AAAAAAATAATAATAAAAAAAATAAAAAAAAATAAAATTTTGGTGTAATTTTAAAAAAAAACAAATTTTATATTTTTTTTTTTTTTTTTTTTTTTTGTTGTGTTTATTTTTATTTTTCGGTTATTTTTTTTTTTTGATACAAATGTGTGTGTTTTTTATTTCAGAAGATATTTTCATTTATTATTTCTATTTTTAGTAATAAAAAAAATATTTATTAAAAATTCAAATAATTTATAATAAAAAGTTTAATGGATAGATAATATTAACAAATAAAAAAGTTGACATCAAATGTGATAAAAAAATAATATAAAGAATACTCTTTTGTTTTTGCAAACATAAAAATTCTTTTTTTATTTTTTTTTTTTTATTTTTTTTTTTGAATTTTTTTATGTGTGTCCTTATTCTATCTTTTATATGTTATGCTATTTATATTTCATTAATAGAGCTATTTTTATATTCAACATCACCAATCATGATTATATCATTAAAATTGTTATTATTATAATTGAAAAGTTTATGGCTGTGGTTTCAATGCACACACACATATAGATTTGTGTGATAATGGTATTAGAATAGTATTACCACCAACAATAGTGATAGTGATAGTGATAGTGATTAACATATCCAATGGAACCACATTGCAATCTGGTGTTACACAAGTTTTTTCAATTTATTTTATCATAATGAAATTGTTTCTGAATGGAGGTGATTAAATTTAATTTTTTTTTTATATTTTTTAAAACACATAATTATCTATATATACATATATCATGGACATAGCACCTAATAAATTAAATGATATTGCTGTATCCATCTGGAACAGCAGAGAAAAAAAAGTTGAAAAAGAAAAAAAAGAAAAGAAAAAAGAACAAGAAATACTAAGAGAGTATGTATCAATAACCTCATTATTATAAACAAAACACTTTTATATCGTTACTTACTCATTATCATACTAATATTTTTACATTTTTTACTCACAGAGAGAAATGAACGATTATAATAAACGTAATTCCATCACACCAATACCAACAAAATCGGCTGTTCAACAAATATCAACCATTTATGCAGATATCAACACTAGAAGTATTAAAAAAGATTTACAAATCGATTCAGAATTCAATGTTACTCAAATTAGTAGATTGGATATTTTTAATATGGCGATAACTGTCCCAATAAATTTTAATAGAGTGTATAAATAAATCATTTGAAACTTCAAAGGTGCAATCTGTTGCTAAAAAACTATTAATAATCACTCAATGTTAATTTTTGGTTTTTAGATTTAACAGATAAAATTAATTCCAATTTAAGCATTTAGGTTTTTACATATTATTATTATACAAAAAAATATCTATTGTGGGGTTTGTTTTTTTTTTTTTTTTTTTGATGGTGTATGAACGATAAAATAGTGACAACCACTATTTAAATATATTCATGATAATCATCTTCATTATAATAATAACAATCAATTTCATATCCATCATTCTCATTTTTATCATCAATAACTTTTTGTTGTCTTCAAAATCATGTTGCATAGCTAAAACTAAAGTTAACCAACCCACACCCTTCCAATATAAAGTATATTATTCCAACCACAAGAAATATATGTGTACTCAGATTCAAATAATTTAAAAGTTGAAAAAAAAATAAAAATAAAAAGCTAAATCATTGTCAAATGATTTTTCTTAACTGGTTAAATGTGCATCAAAGATTTCTTTTTTATTTCTTTTTTTTTCTACTAATAAAAACTATTAATAATAATTACGACACCTTTAACAACTTTAAACCGAATTTTATGTTTTTTTTGTGATAAAGATATTTATCAAAAAAAATATTTTCAAAAACAAAGGAAATCGAGCTGATTATTATTAGAAAAACTTTGTTGTTGGTGAGAAAAAACCGTGCTATTTTTGTTTGTTTATAACTGATTAAAAAATGCTTCTTCACCCATTATAAATAATAACCAATCAAACAAAAAAACAAACAATGAAATTTATAACAATTTTAATTATTTGTTTAATTTATTTTATAAAATTGAATGAAGCATTGGTTTTAAAACCTGCTCAATTAACATCTGCTCGATCAATTATTCAATCATTATATGGAGTTGCAAATTATGCTGATCCATGTACATATCCAAGTGGTCCATTCACATGTATTGCAAGTGGTACTGAAAATGTAGTATCTTCAATTTCAATTACTGTTACATCAACTATATCAAATTCATTTGAAGCATTTGTCGATGTAACTAGTATTACAATTGGGGCAAATGTTATATCATCGGGAACTTGGACAAATATTAATAAATTAATCAAACTTAAATCATTGTATGTAACAATTATTAAATTCATTATTTATATAATACATATAGTGCTAACTTAATAATTTATAAATAACAATATTAGAACTATTCTCAAACAAAGTACAACTATACCAACAAATACAATATTGCCAACAACAGGAACTCAATATGAAGTTTATTTTGAAAATATTAATGTTGCTATACCAGAGTGTATCTTTTCAACTGGTGATATGTATAGTTTAAATATTGTTTCGACATTGTCTGGATTTTCTTTACCTTCTACATTATCAACCGATAATAATTTTTTAGGAATGTTTCAAATGCCAATAAATTCAGCATATTCATCATTACCAACAAATATGAATAAAAGATGCAAAGCTTTAACAGATATGTATTTATCAGTTTATAACGATAAAAATGTAGCTGGTTATGCAACTTCATTTCCAATTTTCGATACTCCTTTCACTGGCTTCGATAGTATTGGTGTATATTTCATATATGATTCGGAATCAAACCTTCAATCATATACAATACCAGATTCAATTACGAAAATAGGTTTTGCTAAATATTTATCAATTGCTGGAAAAGGATTCAGTCTTCCTTCTAGTGGTTCAATTGACTTTTCAACTTATAAAACTGGTACTACATTGTATGTAACACACATAAAATTACTTAATTATAATTTCATATACCAACACAACATTTACTAATATTATTAATTAAATTGTTTTTATTTATTTTAGTGATTTATATAATGTAGGATTTATTGATAAATGTACTTCAGTTTCATGTTTTACATTTCCAATTGATTCTGAATTGGTTTTAACTAAAAATAGTATAAACATGGCATACATTAATTTTACAAATGTTGTCAGAACTCAAGTTATCAATAATCAATTATCACAAACTTTACCAACTCCATCAACTCTTGATTTCACAAAAACACTCATGTTTAGCTTAACTGGTTCATTATTTACTGGAACAATCCCAAATTATTATTGTAATTTGAAAGCATATCGTTTACAAGATAATCAATTATCAGGTGTTGTTCCAACATGTTTTTCATGTGTTGGTTCTAATATGGATGGTTCAAACTATTTATTTGGTGGATCAAATTCATATACTGGTTTCACTTCAACTTCAAATCCAACAACATGTTCAACTTTTACTGTTACTAATTTACCAACTACAACTTTTAAAACCAATCAAGATACTATCATAACTATTACAGGTACTGATTTTGGATGGTCATATCAAATCCCAACACCACCAACACCAGCACCAATAATATCTATATTAGTACCAAATAGTAAAATTGTATTGACAATCCCAAAAGGTGATAGTACTGGTAAACTATTAACTTTAAAATTTGGTGGGAATTATCAATTGACCAAACAATTTACATATGGTTATGAAGCACCTATAGTTTCTTCAAAATATTATTGGACATTAATCAATGGTATTAATGTATTAACAATAGTTGGTACTGGTTTCAGTTATATCAATACAAATATTATCATATTTAATGGTACACCAATTACAGTACCAGTGGCTGTACCTTTTGCACTTGATTCAACTGCAAGTCAAATTACTCTACCAGTATCAGCAACTTCATCGATATCACCAGATGCTGTAATGTCAGTAGCAGTTAAAGCAGGTAGTCAAACATCAGGAACTGTTAATTTCATTTACACTAATCCAATTTCAATGACAGTAAAAGATATATTTACAATTGGTGGTTCAATTACATTTAATGGTGTATATGGTGTATCAACTTTAACTGGCGTATCACTCTCAATTGGTGGTAAGGGTTGTACAGTAACATCAATTACACCAACATCTTTAACATTTACATATCCAATTAACACTATTGGATCTAAAGTTTTAGCACTTAATATTGGTGGTTTAGATTATACAACTACAGTAAATGTTGTAACTACCCCAGCACCAATTCTTTCGAGTACATATTCATGGATAAATGTTGCTGGTTCGAATGTACTACTTTTAACTGGTAACTATTTTGGATATGTAACACCAAATCCAAACTCGGTTTTTATTAATGGACAACCATTCACGCCAACAATTGCAACCGCATCATCAACTCCTGGACTTGATCAACTAACATTTTCAAGTAATTCGGCAACTGCTTCAATTACTGAAGGTACATTATTCACTGTTCAAGTTGTTGTACAAAGTCAATCATCAAATATTGTTAATTTCAATTTAATTAAATCAATTTCTATGACAACTAAAGATTTATACACAATCGGTGGTATAACTACTTTCTCTGGAGTATTTGGCACTACAAACACATCAATTGTCACCCTTTCTATAAATTCAATACCATGTACAATTAATTCAATAGGTTTAACAAGTATCTCATTTAATTATCCATCAATTTCAACCATTGGTAATTACAATTTAAATATTAATATTGGCGGTTTACTTTTTACTACTACTGTTAAATACATTCTCGCACCTGCACCGACACTTATTAAATATTCATGGAAACAAGTAAATGGTGTTAATTTTATGGTTTTAGTAGGTACTACATTTAGTTATATAAGTTCAAATTCAGTTTTATTAAATGGAAAAACTATTGTTGGATCAGCAGCTGTTGCATCTTTAACACCAGGATTAGATGAAATTACTTTATTTGATCAATCAACATTAGGATTATCAAATGGTGATTCAATTGTTGCATCTGTTACTGTTGGTACTAAAACTTCAAACGTTGTAAATTTCTGCTTAGTTCAACCAATTTCATTTCAAGAATCTGATTTATATTCAATTGGTTCACCTTCAAGTTCATTTAGTGGTGTGTTCACAATACAATCAAGTTCATCTGTAACATTTTCAATTGGAGGTACTCAATGTCAAGTTAATTCTCTTAACTCTACTTTAATGACTTTTGCATACCCAATGAAGAGTGCAGGTAAATATGATTTTGGTTTAAATATTTGTGGATTAGATTATTCTGGACCAATTAAACAATTAACATTTGTTGCTGCACCACAACCAACTATTACAAATAAATATTCATGGCGTATTGTTAATGGTCAAAATATTTTGGTTTTCACGGGTACTGGGTTTGGTTATTTAGAACCAAGTCCAAATTCAGTTTCACTTTCTGGAAATATAAAAACAGCAACTGTTGCAACTGCATCAACAAATGCAGGATTTGATCAACTCACATTTTCAGATTCATCTTTACCAGCTTCATTAACTGAAGGTTCATTATTCTCTGTTAATGTATTGGTACAAGGTAAAACTTCAAATACAGTATACTTCAATTTAATTAAACCAATCTCAATGATAACAAAAGATTTATATACAATTGGTGGATCAATTTCATTTGATGGAGTATTTTCAACATCAAATAAAACAATTGTAACTCTTTCAATTGGTGGTAATCAATATGATGTCACATCAATTACACCAACATCAATCACATTTACATACCCAATGTTATCAGAAGGTAATTATGATTTAACATTAAATATCGGTGGATTGGATATGACAACAACACAAGTAACTGTTATTAAATCACCTGAACCAACTCTTTTATCAAAATATTCATGGAGTACTATTGGCAATGCTAATGTAATGGTTTTAACTGGCACATGGTTTGGTTATTATGAACCAAATCCAAATTCAGTTTTAATTAATGGTCAATCAAATGTAGCTTCAATTGCAACCGCTTCATCAACTCTAGGATATGATCAAATTACAATTAATGAAGATATAGTATCAAGTTTAACAGCAGGTGATTTATTTACAATTGAAGTTCAAGTATTAGATCAAATTTCAGATGCAATTAATTTAAATTTAATTTATCCAATTTCAATTACAACAAAAGAATTATTCACAATTGGTGGGTCAGTTACATTCACTGGTACATACTCAACTTCAAATAAAGCAATTGCATCACTTTCAATTGATGGTGTTGAATGTAAAATCAATGAATTAACATCAACTATTCTTTCATTCTCCTATCCAAACTTAGTAGTTGGTGATTACGATTTATATTTGAAAATTGGTAGTATTGATTATTCAAGTACTGTAACATATATTAAACCACCACCACCAACTCTTTTAAACAATTATTCGTGGAGAACACTTATTGATGGTAAAAATGTACTAGTTTTAATTGGTACAGGATTTAATTATCAAGATATTAATTCAGTTTTAATTAATGGTGTACCATTTGAATCAACCATTGCAATAGCCTCACCAAAATCAGGTTATGATGAAATTACATTTAATGATAATACTGGAACAAATTCACTTGAAGAAGATCAATCATTTACTGTTTTAGTTGATGTTGATGGACAACAATCAAATTTAGTTAATTTTAATTTCATTAAATTAATTTCGGTAAATTCAGTTTCTTTAAATACTACTGGTGGTGATGTTAGTTTTACAGGTATTTATGGTACATCAAATAAATCAATTGTATCACTTTCAATTAATGATATTGAGTGTACAATTAATTCAATAGATCCAACAACAATTACATTCACATATCCAACTATCACAAATTCAGGTGAATATAATTTCAATTTAAATATTGGTGGCTTATTATATACTTCAATAGTTAAATACATTGATCCAATTACACCAACCAACACCCCAACCAATACTCTAACCAACACTCCAACCAATACTCCAACCAATACTCCATCCAATACTCCATCCAACACTCCGACCAATACTCCAACCAATACTCCAACCAATACAGCATCTTCATCTGATGATCAACCTTCAAATTCAATTAAATTATCAATTTCATTCATTTTATCTACTTTAACAATTTCATTGTTTTTAATACTATGATATTTTAAATAAAGATCACTTTTATCATTAAACTTTAATAAGTATATACTTATTTTTATCCTTTTTAAATTATCTTGGCTTGTAATTTTAAATGGAGTTTAAAATAATAATAAAGATGAGACTAAACTGTAACCTGTTATTTTTTAAACTTAATTGAAAATGTGACATCCATTAAACATTGTATCACTAAAAAAATGACAATACCTTTATTTAATATTGAACATCATATCCAAAATTGATTATCATATGGATAAAACAAATAAAATTATAATTTTTTTGAACGAAAAAAAAATATAAATTATAATTATAACTAATAAAATAATTATATCATTTTTAAAATTCAAATAAATTAAATAAATAATAATTACTTAAAATTTAAAGCTCTCTCATTTCAAATTATCAATATTATTATAAGGTATTCACTATTGCACATTGAATAATTAGTTCTTCTAAGGATTGAGGGAAATCTTGATTTTCTGATACCAAAGATTTGAATCTAACTGATCGACAACTTGTTTTATGGTTTACTTGAATATTTAAACTTTTTTTTTGAAATAAATTAAATCCTATTTAAACATTTAGGTTTTTATTATATTTTATATACAAAAAAAAAAAATATGTATAGCGGGGTTTGTTTTATTTAATTTGTTTTTTTTTCTTTTTTTTTTTTGATGGTGTATGGATGATAGAATGGTGGTAACTACTATTTAAATATAATCATCATAATCATCTTCATTATAATAATCACCATCAATTTCATATTCATCATGTTCATAATCATCGTCGCTGTCTTGTTGTCTTCTACCAAAACCATGATAATTATCAAAATCATCAAAACCATCGTCATCATCTTCGCTTGATGGATATTCTCTATACCAATTTTCAGAATCTACACTTGAATCATCTGAATTACCGCCATCTAAAATATCATAAAAATCATCTTCTGGTGGTAATTGTACAGTTTCAATTGAATCTGGATTCTCTTGATGCAATCTTAATAATTGTGAACTTTGATCAATTAGTGGATTGAAATAATAATAATCGTAAACGTATTTAGTTTCCATTGGTACACTGGATGAATTTTCACCATCTAAATGTTGATCTAATAATGATTTATAATTTGAAATTAATTCCTCTTCTTCTTTTGATAATGTTGAACTTTTTAAATTATTTGGATCTAATATTGTTCTTTCCAATTCAATAACTTCATGATCTTGAAATAATTCCTTTTCTTCTTTTGTAAATAAATTTCTATTTGTATTAATTTGTTTATATCTTGATTCTTTTCTATTTTTCTGTAATCAAAAATTATTTCACCATTAGAATTATACATATACATACAATTTATAAATTTTAATAGAGAACAAAAAATGCTTACAATTGTTCTTTCTTTTTTTGATTCTAATTGTTTTGGCGAAGAAATTATACCCTTTTGATTAAACTCTTCAATTCTTTGTTGGAATTTTGAAACGAATTTACTACTTTTTGATGGATCATCTAAGGTAGTAATTAAAGTAAATAATTTTTTATCTTTATCTGTTGAAATCAATGGTTGTTGTGGTGATGAAGGTGAGGTCGGTATTTGCTGTAAATCTTTTGGTAATTTATAATCATCTTTATCATTATCTATTTCTTTATCGTTGTTTGATTTTTCTGGATTTGCGTTGTAGTCGTTACTATTTAAACCAAAATCTTTAAATGAATCTAAAAATGCTTTTTTTCTTGGTCTTTCAATTACAATTGATGGTAATGCGTCATCATCAATTTTTCTTTTAATCTTTAAAATTACAGATTTTGTTTTTGGATTATTTACAGTTTGTAATTGTTGTATTTGTTGTTGTTGTAATTTTTGAATTTGTTCTGTTTGTATTTGTATTTGCTTTATTCTTTCTTCACTAGTTGTACTACTATCTGTTTGTTGTTTTTGTCTTGATTCTAAATCAAGTTTTGTTGGATTTAATACTCTTTCTGGTGAAAATAAATCATTGTTGTTGTTGGCCTTCGCTATAGTGCTGATTCTTGGTTTTGTTGGTATATTTGGTGCAAATATCTTTTGTTTAATTGCAGATGATTTTTTATATTGTGAACTTGTTTTATTATTATTATTATTATTGCTATTACTACTATCACTACTATTTATATTTGTATTTATTGTCATAATAATTTATCTCTTTTTACGCGTATGTTCATTCAAAAATAAAAAAAAATTTAAAAAAAAAAAAATTTTAATTAAAAAAAAAAAAATAAAAAAAAATAAAAAATAAAAAAAATTTAAAATTAGCAGATTCTCAATAAAAAAGTAACTTGTTTATATGGTATTCTCAATATGTTATATACAATTAATATTTTAAACTATAATGGTATTATTTTGATTTGATTTGAGAAAATAAAAATAATGATAATAAAACTAAATTTTTATTTATTTTTATTTTTTTTTTTTTAACTTTTTTTTTTATAATTTTTTGTTTTAATATTTTTATATGTACGGTATCACACACATACAAATAAATAATGGATGACAGTAGTGTATTATTATTAGATGAAGAATTAAAAAAGATCAATGAAAAGTTTCAATCTGGTGAAATGAAAGCATTTGGATTGAATCAACAAAAGATATTAAAGGATTTTCAAGAGATTAGAAAGTTGCAAGCTCAATTATCTATGAAACAAGTTGCAATTGGATCTGAAAGAATTAAAGTACATGATATTGAAAACATTGGTAAAGAAGATGCTGATACAAATATATATGATTCAATTAAAGAGAAAGAAGAAGATTTAACAAAATTAACTCTTTCTTTAAACTCTCTTTGTAAAAATATGTAAGCTATAGATGATATCATTATTTTTATTCAATTTCAACATACATATAATTAACACATTCACCGATATACTACAGCGAAACAACAAATAAATTAGCAAGTAACAGCAGTTCAAATAATAGTACAAATAAAATTTAAGTGACATTGTACTTATGATAATGTGTTTTAAATAATTTCGATTCACACGATTCCATTCTTGGGGTTTAAGGATGATATAAAATTGTGAAAAATTTTTCAGTTGCCATTTGATCGAAAACATCTCATAAACATAAAATCCTTGTGTTCGAAGAAAAAGTTTTTTTCTAACGCCAAAAAAAAAAAAAAGATTTGAAAAAAAATAAAAAGAGTTATAATTTAAATTTGTATTATAAAAAAAAATAGATAAAAAAACAAAATAATAAACAGATTATAATTTAAATTTATATAAATATACATATTGTAAAGAATGGCACACACTAAAAAAGAAATTGAAGAAATGAGTTATTCAGATCTCCAAGCATTAGCAAAATCAAATAGTTTAAAAGCAAGTGGTAAAAAAACAGATTTAATTGAAAGACTAATTGACGCTCTTTGTTCAGGTGCAACTACAACTACTACATCAACTGCATCAAAATCTGTATTGGGTAAGAAAAAGAGAGAAGAATCATCTGGCGAAGAAGAATCTGACGATGCAACCCAAGAGGAAGTACCAACAGCTCCAATTAGAAAAGCACCAGCAAAGAGATCACCAGCTGCAACTGCAGCATCAAATAAAAGATTAAAACAAGATGAAGAAAATAAAAAAGAAGAAACCAAAGAAGATGATTCAGATACTGATAGTGAAGTTGTATTACAAAAACCAAAACCAATGACAACCACTACAACAACTTCAACATCAACTAAACCAATTGCCGCTAAAGTAGATGGTGCAGATAGTAAATTAGTTGGACCATTTGATAAAAGTGATGATAGTGTTGGTAAATGGATTAGAGATGATTCAATTACATATTATCTTGGTGAATTAGTAAACAGATCAAAGATTGCATCTTTTGATATGGATAGTACACTCGTAATTAATCCATCTGGTAAAACACATGCCATTAGTAAAGATGATTGGGCATGGTGGGATAAATGTGTACCAGATAACCTTAGAAATTTATATAAAGATGGTTATCAAGTTGTAATATTTACAAATCAAGGAGGTATTGGTCATGGAGGAAAATTCAACCAAACAAAGTGGAATCAAATCACACAAAAGATTTGTATTCTCGAAAAAGAATTAGGTTTCCCATTGGTCGCATTCATTGCATGTGCTGATGACGCAAATAGAAAACCAAATAGAAAAATGTGGGATATGATGTATACTTGTACCGATGGTAAGGTTGTATTAAATGAAAGTGAATCATTTTATTGTGGTGATGCTGCTGGTCGTCCAGATGGTTGGAAAGCTGGTGTAAAAAAAGATTTCAGTAATAGTGATCTTGGTTTTGCAATGACTGTTGAAATTAGATTTGAAACACCAGAAACCTATTTCCTTGGCGAAGAACCATACGTATTAGCAGGTGGTGATGATGTTGTATCTTCATTAATTCCAAAAGCACCAACTACTGGTAAACGTTTTGAAGGTGAAATTACAACAAAAGAATTTGAAGTTGTTATTTCAACTGGTTTCCCAGCTAGTGGTAAATCAACTTTTGCAAGAAAACATTTTGGTCCAGCTGGTTATGAAATTGTTAATCAAGATACTTTAAAAACCAAAGATAAATGTGTTAAGGCTGTTGAAGCTGCTCTCAAACAAGGTAAATCTGTTATTGTTGATAATACAAACGGTACTAAAGAAATTCGTGCAGAATATATCAATTTAGCTAAAAAGTACAAAGCCAGTACCCGTAGTTTACATTTTACAACCTCAAGACTTTTAGCTGAACATTTAAATTATTACCGTGAAAGAACTCTTGGAGTTAAGCATATTCCATCAATGGTTTATAACATTTTCAATAAGAATTTTGTCGAACCATCTACCAGTGAAGGTTTCAAAAGTGTAACTAAAATCAATTTTGTTTTGGAATTAGAAGAAAAAGATAAAAAACAATATTATATTCCAAATCCAAAAGCTAAACCAATTAAAGAATAAATAAAATAAAAATAAAATCAATATAATATAATGTATAATGTATTCTCTAAATTATTATTGGTCCCAATATTAAATATATATGACTATTAAATCAACTTCAAATTTTATTTAGCATGGAATTAACATATGTTTAAGGTAGGGGTAGTTTTTAATTTGTTTTTGATGTTATGTTTAATATAAAATTAAACAAACCCCACAATAGATGTTTTTTTGTGTGACATATTAATATTAAAACCCTAAATGCTTAAATAGGGATTAATTTTATCTATTAAATCTAAAACCCAAAACTTACATTTGAATGATTATTAATAGTTTATGTTATTTTAAAAAATATTTATATAAAAAATAAACTAGTATAAAAAGGGTATTTTATAATTTATAAATAATCATTCAATTCAAAAAACAAATTAACAAACAAAACAAACAATTTTTAAAACAATGAAATTTTTAATAGTCTTATTATTTGCATTATTAGCAGTTAGTTTTACATCAGCTACATATAGTTATCAATGTGGTAAATATCAATGTCCACCAAATCATTCATGTGTTTGTGAT
>JACAFY010019259.1:0-12628 GCA_015252635.1 Dictyostelium capitatum | reverse complement strand
TTAATTTTTTTTTTATTTTTTTTATTTTTTAAATTTTTTTTTTTTTTAAAAAAAAATTTATAATTAAAATTTTTTTATAAAATTAAAAATTTTTTTTTTTTTTTTTTTTTTTTTTCATAGTTTTTCATTTTTCAAAATCAATCACATATATATTTATTAAAATGGTTTGTGTCTTTAATAATAACAATAATAACACCAACTATAGTGTGTATTCAGTTGGTTTGTTTGAAATAATATACTAATATACATATTAATATATTGTAGATTTTTGGTGAAATTAATTCATGGAGAAATAAAGCAATCTTTAAACCAAGATTCAATTCAGGTATATTATCATAATCATCAACATCCTCATCATCATTATATATTAGGTGTATATAGATAGTTCATTAAATTATTCTAACATATAAATATATGAAACAATATTGTAGTTTTACCAGGTTTCTTACCAGCAGTTGGTTTATTTACAGCATACGTTATTATTGAAGCAATGATGGATAAAAAAGAATCACATGGTGAAAAATCAGAAGGTCATCATTAAATAAATAAATAAATAAATAATAATAATATATAGTCAATTTTAAACAACAATAGTAATAATAATAATAATAATATAAAGGTATGTTTGGTATATCAATATTAATATTATGTCATATCACCATCTCATATTATTAACATTATATATATCGCATACAGTTAAAATAAAAAACAATTAAAAATGTACAAAAATTAAACGAATGGTCAATTAGAACATATTTATTTAATTATTATTAAATTTATTATTTTATTGTTGTTATTATTGTTATTGGAATAGATCATCAGTGAATAAGAATGAAGGTTGTAAATCTTCTTCCGATAAGAAATCAAGTGGATGAAAAACAAGATTACCACGTACTTCAGATAATAGTTTTGAATCTGCTTGGGAAACAAGTATTTTTTGTTGTTGTGTAAATTGTTCAAATGTTTTAATTGAATTTTTTGGAATTGCTTGAAATACAGTATCGTAAATACGTGTATTTGAAGCTGCTGTTGCAATCCAAACACCAAAATAAAAATCACTACAAACTGGATCAATTAAATCAATATTACTTTGTTGACAATAACTTGAATCTGTAAAATCATGCAAACTTGATATTGATCTTGTTTCACCTCTTGGAGATTGGTGTCCATCTGTTACCACTTTTATAATTGTATCGTTATTACTATTTACATTACTACTACCACCTCCAACACCAGCTAATAATTTATTTGATGAAGTTGAAGGAGATATTGATGATCTTTTCTTTTTAATTTGTTGTTGTTGTAGTTGATGTTGTTGTAATGTCGGTATATTATTACCACTACCAGTATTATTTATACTACTATTTAATATATCTGATTGATAATCTTCAATTATTAAACCATTATTTGTATTTGTTATATTATTATTAATTGTTGTTGTAGTTTGTTGTTTATTTTCAGGTGGTTCATTACTTATTAAATTATCTACATTTTCTAAAATTGTATTTATATTACTACTACCACTACTATTGATGTTACTATTATCTTCTGGCTCTTCATTTGTAGTGACTAAATTATTTATTTTTAATCTAGGCGAATCTTGAGGTGAATCTTGTGGGGACGATAAATTTGAACCAGATCTATTTGAGCCAGGTGATTGTAATACCAATCCTTGAAAACTATTTGATCTATGATGTGATGTTTTACTTTTAGTTGTTGAATTTGTTGTTGTTGTTGTTGTTGTTGAAATATTTATTGCAGATGATGCAGAAGAAGAAGAAGAAGAAGTTGGAGGTTTTTTATTTGATGGTGTTGAAGTTGAAACAATGTTTGATAAATTTAATGAAGTTAATTGTGGTAAATTTTCATTACTACTACTATTACTACTATTATTACTATTGTTGTTATGTTGTACAGTATTTATGGGGTGATTATGATTATGGCTATGACTATGATTATTATTATTACGATGATGATTATCAACTATATTATTTATATCATTATTAATTTGATCATGAGGTGGATAATTAATTTGTGGTAATAAACCAAGATGTTCTTTCCATAAACGTAATCTAAAATTAAATATTAATCTACTTGCTACATAATCTTGACCATTCATTTTAGTGGTGATTGTATCAATTTCATCACGAATTATAAAAGCCAATTCACTATCACGTTCACCAATTAATGAACGATCATTGATATTTGCTGAACCAACTATAATTGTACGATCATCAACAATCATTAACTTAGAATGGACATAGATTTGTTCTGTAACAAAAGCACCTTCCAAAAATGCATGAGTTCTTAATGAAAAGAAACAAAGGTACTCTGTTAGATCAATATCTGGGAAATCTCTTTTCAATTGTTTAACAATTGAATTTTCATCACGAATCAAAGTTGCATATTGCCAATGCATTAAACCTTTGATTTGAGTTTCATCTACAAATTTACCATCTTGTTGACAAGGTAAAACAATGAAAACTCTGAAAACTTCTTTCTTTCTAATTGCACGTCTTATTCTCTTTACAATTTCATTACTAATTTGATTCCAAACGTTTGGAGCATGAGTTGATACAAAATTTTGATTTTCAATGTAAATGTAATGATTTGAATCTTCAATTGCTTGAATGTATGCTGTATGAATTGATCTTTCAATACGGCCACCACCAGACCATTCATCCATTGAACGTAATAATTGACATTGACTTGTACCAACTGGTGTTAATGGTGATGTATCAAAATACAATGTTGGATAATAATCATCTTTATGATGGTTCCAACGTAATATGAAATTCAATGCAACATCTCTTGCTGCAAATCCATTCACACCTGCCATTACATCATGCCAAGGCATTCTTGGTATCTTTTTTCTATCTATACTATCTTCGAATGGATTTAAAATGTCACCCATATCACCAATTACCGGATTATAATAATCTTTACCTTTCCATAATGTTGAATTAATATCTATTAAATGATGACACCATGTATCATATCTTCCAAAACAAAAATCAACTCCTCCTACAAATGCTAACTCTTGATCTACAATTAATGTTTTTTGATGATGTGACCAATATATTGGCTGTAAATATGAAAATAGTTATTAGTAATCATGATTAAACAATTGTTGTGGTTTTTGATTATTTGTAAATATCATTCCTTACAATTATTGGTGGATGTTTTATAACTTTAATATTTGAATGTAATTCTTCTAATTTATCTTTTGCTCGTTTACTACCTTTAAAAGTTGCAATCTTTGTTTCATCCCATAGTATTATAAATATTTTAACACCTTGCTTTGCTTTTCTTTTTAATAAATTATCCAATCTATATCTTTCATCCAATGTTGGAAATCTAATTAAAAATACTTCTGGTGATAAAAACCATGCTGTTATAAATACTTCTCTAGTTGCATCTAAAGTGATATTAAGTGAGTGTTAGTAATATGAATGTGTGATAAATGCAATTATAATGTTACTTACTTTCAATTGCTTGAGCAGCAGCAGCAAAATAATCATCACAATCTACATATAATTTAACACTTATATTATCTCTTTGTGGGAATCTAGGTTGATTTGGATCAATGTTATCCAAAGGTGTATTTTGAGGTATTATTGAATTTGGATAGGTATTTGTTGATTTTAAAGAAGAATTTAAAATTGGTATTGATCTTTGTGGTAAATTTGATGATAATGAAGAGGAAGAAGAAGATAATGAGTCAATTGAAGTTGTTGATGTTGCATTTTGTGATGGTTGGTGATGTAGTGGTGGTGAATGACTATTTGGATATATTGAAGGTGTAGTTGATGATGGCATTATCATTGATAATAATGATGTTATACCATCGATTGGTGTTGGATTTGGTTCTTCAATTTCACTTGTTGTATTTAATAGTTCATCCAATGATTTCAATTCAGATTCCAATGATGTCTTTACTTTTGTTAATTCCATTCTAATTTTTATATATGATATTGGATCAACTGAATCGGACTGAGTATCTAAATTGATTTTAACTGATTTTAATTGTTCAATCAATAGTTTCCTCTTTTCATCAAAATCATATAATGCTTTACTACTATATTGATAATGATGTGGAAATGATGTTGGTGATTGAATTCCACTACTACCACTATTTGATTTCTTTATATTATTACCTGTACCGTTATTTGTACTACTTGGTGTTGTACCAACACTTGTATAGCTATCTTTATTACTATTACTATTGTTGTTGTTTATCGTTGGTAATGAAGTCATTGATTGATACTGTGGTGATAATGATTGAAAAAATTGAACCAATACATCTTGTATTTGTGTTTGTTGTTGTTGTTGTTGTTGTTGTTGTTGTGATGACTCATTTGGTGGTGATTTACTATTGTTATTGTTACTCATTCTTTATAAATTTTGTATGTAATTATGAGTGGTGTATAAATGTATTATTAAGATGCGGGTGGTGTTGTATTATGTATACATTTAAGTGTTTTTATTTATTAAACTTAATGCACTACTATTTGTTTACTACTATTTAATGTGTACACAAAAACAAAAAAATTTAATTTAAAAAAAAAATTAAAAAAAAATGAAAAAAATGAAAATTTTTGGTATCGATATTGTGTAAGGGTCTGTCTATTTTCGAAAATTTAATTAAAAAAAAAAAAAAAGTGTGGGCGTGGTAAAATTAAAAAAAAAATGAAAATAAATTTGTAAAATTAATTTTAATTATATGATGATTATGATGGTCACTCACTCACTCACTCATCATTATATTTTTATTTATTTTATTTTTTTTATTCTTGTTGTTTTTTATTATCTTCTTTTTCTTTTAATTCTTTTTGAATTTCTTTATCACCTTCAATTGTCATTTTTCTTAATTTTAAAGGTCTTTTATCTTTTTTTGAAGATGATTCTTGTTCACCATCATCCATATCTTGTTCATCTAAACTTAATTCTTCATCATCATCACCATCACCACCTTTTTTATTTTTGTTGTTATTGTTGTTATTGTTTGCACCTCTTTCTTGATATTGTTTAGAGTATGAACAATGTTTTCTAAATTGTTTCTTTTCAACTGCTTCTAAAATTACTTTTAATTCTGCTGGTTTCAAAGTTGTAGTTGAATCTAATGAATTGATAAGATTTGAAATTTTATTATCAGCAATAACTGAATTTGATGTTGTATCAATTGCAACAATAACATCAATATCTTTTGTTATTGGTACTAAACTTGCTAAAACAATTTGATCAAGTAAATTAATTGAAATTGGTGATGAAGCTAATGGAATTGTAATTAATTTATCTTGTTGTAATTCATTAGTTTCTAAATTCATTGGAATTGAATAAAGATTTGATGAATTTTCAATTGAAAAATATAATTGATTACCATTTACATTATATGCTTGTGGAATAGTAATTGCATTTTCAAAAGTACTATTGAAATCAACAGTTTGTAAACATTTACCATCTTTCCAATTCCATACTTTTAATGTACCATCACCAGAACCAGTTACCATTATTTCTGATTTATTTGGAATAAAAAATATTTCTGTGATATATTTTGAATGACCAAGACAAAAACTTTGAATATCAAAACAATTTGGATATTTACTAACTCTAACTTTTTCATCTCTATCACCAGATAATAAATAATCAAAACATGGACTAAATTTAATATCGATAATTGATGAATAATGACCAAAAATTAAATTTTTATCACTTTCTTTTTCATCATGTTTAACTGATTTATCACCACTAACAACTGGAATACTATTTTCACTAACCAATGAATATGTAAATACATCACCACATTTATCTGATACTAAAATTTCTGTATCATCTTTATTTAATGTACAACAAATAATTTTTTTATTTACATTACTTAAGTATATGATTTTAAATATACATTAATATATGTGAATATATATATATTTATCTATATGGTGTGTCTGTATGTGTATGTATTGAAGTGTGTGTGTGTTTGTGTGTGTGTGTGTGTGTATTAACACTTACATTGTTTTTGTATTTTTAAAATTTGATTGACAATCCCAAACTTTAATTGATTTATCGTTACTTGTTGTAACTAATATTGTACTATTTTTAGCAAATTCAATTGATCTAATTGTATTTTTGTGTTGAGATGTTGATTCCAATTCAACCAATTTATTATTTTTTAAATCTACTACATTCAATTTATCATTGAGATTATATGCAACAAAGTTATTATCATTTGAATGTGAAATAATTGAAATTGGTACTTTTTCAACATTTGATGTTTTAAAAACAACTGGTGGTACAAAATTTGAACTAGTATCTACGTAACTTGACATCTTTGATCTTTGGATTTAATTAATTAGGTGTGTGGTTGAGAATGATGCACTTTAAAAAAAAACGTTTATTTACGTAAATTTTCAAATAAAAAATTCGTTTTTTTTGATGGTTGGTAAAAAAAAAAAAAAAATTAAAAAAAATTTGAAAAAAAAAGATATTTGAATAACGGCAAACTAAATTTATTCAAAAATTCATACTCACTGGTTATGTGTGTGACTAACGGCTATTTTTTTTTTTTTTAAAAATATATATTTTTTTTTCTTTCAACGCTGTAAATGATTTTTAGATTTTTTTTGAATGACCAAAATTTTTTTTTTTAAAAATAATCATTTCAATCCAACACAAAACTCAACTATAAATAATTTTTTTAACCCACACAAATAAATAATTTTAGATAAATAAATAATTTTTTACAATGGACCCAATTGAACCAACCACTACCTCAAATGTTGATGGAGCCACTTTAACAAGAACAAGTTCAACTGTATCATCAGCTGATAATGTAATTGAAAACAAATCTGAATATTTCAGAAAGAAGCTTGCAGAATCACCAAACTGTCTTTTATGTAATGCAAAGACTAATGGTCCAAATGTTTACAAACATTACATTGAATGTACTTCAATCTTTTTAAAAGAAGTAAATATTTTATAAAATTATAATTTTATTATATATATAAACAAAATAACTGTTAATATTAACCTTTTTTTTTTTTTTATTTATTTATTTATTATTATTATTATTATTATTATTTAGTTACAAAACTCTTTTGTTCCATCATCAATTCTTTCATATTGTATTGATAAAGAATTATTAGAAAGTGTTTTCCAATCACCAGTTTACGTTCCACAATTACAAACTTTAATCGCACAAATGAACGGTCATTTAAATACAATCCAAGCTGCACAAAACCCAGCACCAACTCAAGTTGCTTCACCAACCAATGCTAAAGTTGATAACAAAAAAAAGAAATAAATAATCCAACAACATCAATAACACCAAATCCCTGACAATAATAGTAACAACAACAACAACAACATCCTGATATCAATTCTCCAAAATGAAGAATCTTTTTTTTTACCAACAACAAATCAACAAATAAACCAAATCAATAAATTTATTTATACTTTTTAAAAAAAAAAAAAAAAAAAAAATATCATTAATATATATTGATGTCTTATTAAAAAATCTATAAATAGTTTTTTTCTCATATATTTATAAATAGTTTTTCAAATAATTAATATATTTTAATCAGAATATTATATAATGATGTGGTGTTTGCATTTTCACAAATACACTCCTTTGCAAAGATAATCACACCCACTTTAAACTTTCTAGTAATAATATTTTCATAAAAAAAAATAAAAAAAAAACATTAAAAAAAAATCAATTCTGCGGAGTGATTAGTATGTGACCATTTTTAAAAATCAAATGGTTCATTTAAAGTCAAAAAATATGGATAATTGTACAAAACTAGTTTAAAAAGACATTAATTAAATTGATAACTACCTTTAAAAAAAAAAAAAAAAAAAAAATAAAAAAAAATGTTTTTTTGTTTTTTTTTTTAAACAAAAATTTATAGGGTGGATGTTATAAGTATTTTATCCAACAACAATAACAACAACCAACAATAACAGTAGTGACAATATTTGACATGATTGTACTTTTTCATCAATAATATAAATAAAAAAGTAAAAAATAAAAAAATTATTTAAAATTTATATGTTTAGATTTGTGTGTGTTTGTGGTTATATGTACGTTTATTTTTGATTCTATATAGGGTAATCATAAATAAATAAATAATAATAAATCTAGATTTCAATAATTTATTTTAAAAAGAAATTATTAATAATAATAACTATTTGTATGTTTGTACAATTGTATATGTTTTAAAAAATAGTATAAATAAGATTGAAAAAAAAAAAAGTTATCAATAAAAAAACATTAAACATTAAAATATCAAACAAACTAATTCTAAAATGACTCTCTTTTGTAGGTTTTTAAATAGTATATATATATTTGTACAATGTACTTTTAATAATAAATATTAATTATCAATTTACAATTATTTAATATAATTAGATGCAATTTCAACAATTTCAAACCTAATGAAATCAAACCAATCAAGTGTATCTTCATTTGGAAGTAAATCATCAAATATGTCATCAAATTCAGTTGCATGTGGTGGTTGTGGTGATACTAATAACTATACCTATACATCAACTGGATCATCAAGTGTAAATTTTGACCTCTATGTTAATGTAAATGTAAACTCTAAAAATGTTTATTCGCGTAGTTTCAGTAGTAGTTCATGTGGATGTAATTAATTTGAAACATTTATAAACACAAATTATTGATTTTAAATGTACATCTGTTCTTGTGTGTGTTAATAGTTACCTATTGTATAATTTAAATTTAAATTATTAAATGAATAAATAAATAAATAATTTTCTTTAATTCCCTTTATATTATATTATGGAACGTGGTTTTAGTAAATTGGAAAAAATAAACAATAACGGTTCTGTCATTTATACTTATATTACCTTATAAGTAAATACATACATAAATTTTTTTATGTAACCACTTTTTTTTAAAAATTTATTGAATTTTACTTTTACTTGCAGTTATAAATAGTAGTGGGTGATAATAGATATATAAAAATCCATGTAAAATTCAATAAAAATAATAAAAAATATTATGTAATTTATTTTTTATCAAACCAAATTTAATCAATTAAACAAAACTATCAAATAAACAAATACAAAAAACAAAAAAACTAAAAATGACTCTTTTTTGTATGTATTTCATTAAATTACAGTTGTATGGTTATTTAATATGCTAATATTTCCTTAATTGTATATTATTAGCTGCAATTTCAACAATTTCAAAACCAATGAAATCAAATAAATAATATATCATCATTTGATAATAGTTCAATAAATTTGGGATCTGATTCAATTGTATGTGGTGGTTGTAGTAGAAGTTGTTTTTCACCAGGTGCTTCTGCAAATGAATTAAAAGTTTCATTTCAACCACATGGATTACGTCTTCTAAAAGATAATATAATGCAATATTAAATATCACACATTGTTGATAATCAATATCAAATTGTACAACTACATAAATAATAATAATAATACATTTAAAATAAATAATCAACAAAACATGGATTTTATCTATTTTTATTATATTTTTTTATTTTAACACATATGTTATTCTCTTATAACTAAATTAATATCAGTTATATTAGAGTCAACCATACGATCATCATCTAATATTGTACCATCAGCTAAAAAAAATCTTTGTTTATCAATGGGTATACCTTCAATTTGTTGAATTACTTCTTTTAATTCGTATACACTTCCTTTTGATTTGACAGTTATAATAACGGTTTTACCAGTTTGAAGTAATATAGATATTTTAATTATAGGTCTTATATTTATACAATAAAGTGTATCTTGTTCTTGAATATTATAATCTAATAATTTCATTTCGTTTAATAATGATCTACCCAAACTTATTAAAGATTGATCATTAGCAGGAACACCTGATACATCTTGAATTTTGTTTTTTAATTGACTAACTGTATCATCTGTTGTATCCTTTTCAATTTGATGTTCACCAATGTGAACATTCTTTTCTACCATTACTATTCTCATTATCTTTAGTGTTTGAAAGGTTATTATTGTTTTGATATTAAAAAAAAAAAAGATATTTATTCTTGATTGTTTTTGAAAAATTTATTCAACAAAAATTAATAGTCTTTTTTTTAATTTACAATGGTAATGTATTCAAACAATCTAAGGAATTTTGTGATCTTATTGAAAATATATATTGTATTGTGATACTGTTATTACATTTGTTATTCTATATTTTACAAAAAATGCTAGTATTAGTAAATACTATTTTTGGATTAATTGGTTAATGGTATTCTTATATTCTGTACAGACCCAAAACAAGTTAAAATAATAATTTAACAACGAGTAAAAATAAGGATAGTCAACTGATATTTCTTTTTATATTATTTTGTGATATCACATTATGCACATATATGTACATCAAATTTTGTGGATCATGATATTTGTAAAGTACTTTTTAAAAGAAATAAACAATTAAATAACGGCACTGTCATTTATTTACTGATATTACAAGGTACATACATACATACATTTTATATTACCACTAATTTGTGTCATTTTTTTTTTTTATTTGAATTTGTGTGTGTGTTTTATTTGCAGTTATAAATAGTAGTGTGCGGTAGTAGATAATATTTTTTATATATCTGTTAGTGTGTGTTTAAATAATATAAAATAAAATAAAAATATTAATATAATTCTGGTTTTTGGTATAAAATGAAATTGAAATTTATTTATTTTTTATCAAATCAATAAACAAAACAATCAAATAATCAAATAATCAAATATTAATTACTAAAAAACTAAAAATGACTCTTTTTTGTAAGTATAGTTATATAAATTATAAAATAGTATTTAATACTATATACTAATTAAATTTCTTTTTTTTTTTTTTTTTTTTTTTATTTTTTAAAAATATAATTAGCTGCAATTTCAACAATTTAAAAACCAATGAAATCAAATAAATTATCTGTATCATCATCATTTGGTAATAGTTCATTAAATATGGGTTCAAATTCAATTGCATGTGGTGGTTGTGGTAGTGGTCCTTCATCAGGTGTTACAGGTGGTCTTGCAATTGATTTAAATGTTAATATCTCATTGGGTTTATTATTGAGTGGTGGTAGAAGAGGTAATTCATGTGGTTGTAATTAAATATCACACATTGTTGATAGGTAAAATCAATAGTTGTACCACTACATAATTAATAATAATACCTTTTTTTTTAAAAAATAAAGATCATTCTTTTGTAACACAATTGTCATTATAATATTATAACACATTAATTATTTATTGTTTTCTGATCGAATCTTTGCCGACGTTTCATAATAATTTAAATAAAAAAAAAAATAAAAAAAATAAAAAAAAAAAAATAAATTTTCAAAATAAACGAAAACCAGTAACGGTGAAAAAATTTCATTTTAAAACCTTTGTCTTGTTATTAAATAATAATTCATTATAATAATTTACAAAAAAAAAAAAAAAAAATAGTGCTAAAATCAAAATCAATCAATCAAACACAAATTTGTTGATGACGATTATTTTTTTATTCTGAAGAAACTCATTTATATTTATAATTAGTTTAAAAGATAGAAATTTAAAAATAACTGAAACATTAAAAACATAGAGATTAGTTATAACACACAAAATTATTTAAAAAATATTGGGATAAAGAAATTTGGTTTCAACTTTTGGTATGGTAAGATTAAATGTATGATCATCGATTGTCTTTCATATGATGGTTTATTGTGTGTGTTTTTTTGTGTGTTGGGTTCTTTCAAACCCATTTTTATAAAAAATTTAACCACTTTTCACTACCATCACCATATTGTTAAATTCAAGTAATTTCAAAAAGGCACACCACGCACACACAATCATTCATATTCACACATATTATATAATCACCACACAAACCACAATCAACAAATTCTTCTAAAAGTAGAGATGTTTGTTCAACAATAATTTTAAAATATATGTTAGATTTCTACCAACTAACATCAAACACACACACACGTTCGCTTCTAATGGTGTCTTTTTTATTATATGTGTTTGTTTGACTTTTTGAAAAAAAAAAAGAAATGTGTGTGAATGTAAATAAAACTATTTTTATAAATAACACACCTTTAAACACAATGTACATTTACAATCAACCATGTAATGTTAATGATCATTTTTTTTATTATTTTTTTTCTTTTTCCAAATCCACAAATAAAAAAAATAAATAAAAAAAAAAATATACAACATAAAAAAAAAAAGTTCATTATAGGTAATAAATACAATGATCAAAATGTGATCAAATACTAATAATTATATAGTAATTTATTGATGTGTTAATTATTTTTCATAGTAGTAGTAGTAGTAATGGTGATATAGTAATAATAATAATAACAAATTATATATTTTTTTTTTTTTCCAATTGATTTAATTAACAATAACCAACCAAATCATTATGGTGTTTTTTAATATTTGTTATGTACAAAGAGAAGAGAAAGAAATATTTGTTTTTTATTTTTGTGTGTGTTTTTTGGGTATGTGTGTGAAACGAAAAATTATACATTTAATTAAATATAAAAATCAAAAATCAAAAAAAAAAAAAAAAAAAAAAAAAAAAAAAAATTTTTTTTTTAAAAAAAAAAAAAAAAATAAAAAAATAAAAAAATAACAAAACAGA
>JACAFY010019248.1:0-33245 GCA_015252635.1 Dictyostelium capitatum | reverse complement strand
AAAAAATAAAAAATAATCAAATTCATTTATTTCACATACAAAAAACTAAAATATCATGACATCATTAAACGAATTACTATTTTTTAAAGTAATTAAAAACATTTTTTTATTTAAAAAGATTTTATCATTTTTAAAAACAACACCTAAAAATAAAATTAGAAATGATTGGGGAATTTATACATATGACCAAATTATTAGTGTTGAATGGATTATTAGTAAGAATTATTATGGATTACTATTGGATAAAGTAATGAGAAATCAATATTTAGAATTCAATTGTACTGGCGAAACAATTAAAAGATTTACAACTAAAAGTAAATATGATAACTACTATCCAAAGAGTGAAAATTCAAAAGAAAAAGAAATTACATTTTATAAACATTCAATATTCAATTTAAAAGCAGATTACCAATTTTATAGTACACTATTTAAAAATTATAAACTTTATTTTCAAATGTCACAAACTTCATCAATTAAATCAATTGAATTTAATTCAATTGAATATGATAATGTATCATCATTAAGTGTATTAATTAAAGAATATGGATATAAACCAACTATATTAACATTTATTCATTCAATTGATATTGGTTCATTTTCAATTGCAGATTATTTATTTGATATTGAAGAAATTCAACAACAATTAAAGGATCATTCAATAATTGAAAAAATTTGGATAACATCAATTACAATTTCAAATAGATTAAATGAAATACCATTATTATTGAAAAGGTTAAGTTATTTAATTAAAAAACAACAACTAAAACTAATTCTGACTTCAACATCATCAATTAGTATTTTTTATTTAGTGGAATTGGTTTCAACTATTAAAATACATGAAGAAACAATTTCAAATTTTTTAAATTTATGTGAAATCATAATAATTTTGACATCAAATTTTAATTCATATAAACAGTCAATTCTATCAAATTTTAACAATTCAATATCACAAGAATATCAAATGATCAAAAATGATAATCAATTTACAGAATTTCCAACAGAAATTGAATTGTCAGAATTAAGAAATCAAATTAAAACCAACACTTCAACAATTATTTCCAAAAACATTAAAACATTATTAAATTGTCAAATATTTAATAAATTTTATAAAATGTTTATAAAATTCACTTGTAAATCAATTGATTGTAATTTACAATATTTTAAAAAAGCAAACCAACAAGATATTGAAAATACCAAACCAACAACAGCACCATTTAATTCATTTTTAAAATTAATAGAATTAATTGAAACAAATGACCTGAATCAAATTAAAATTCAATATAATGAAAGTGATATTCTAAATTTACCAAATGGATTTAATCAAAGAGATGCATATAAGAAAGTATCAATATCAATTAAATCAATTGAAATGTTTGATTTACTATTTAATTTAAATGTATTTTCAATATTAAACACTACTGTTGGTCAAACAGAAGAAATCAATTACAATATATTATTATCTTCTATAGTGTATAATTATGAATTATCAAATCATTTTAAAACAAATTATACAAAACAATATTTAAAATCAACAATACAAGATTTCCCTACTTATTCATTTAATTCATTGTCTTTGGATAAATATAAATTCATTTTTGAAAATTGGTTAGATTTTTCAAAGTTCCATTCCGCATTTATAAATGTAATTTCATTATGTATATCTTTAAAACAAGTTACAATTTCAGATTATAAAAAGTTTATTCAATTAATTTTAACAAAAAATTCAAATAATAACGAAGTAACACAACTTATTCCATTTTTTAATAATCAAATTCAAAATAAACCAAGTAAATTAACATTGGAACAATTGGAATATGTATTTAAAATATGTCCTGATTTAAAACCAACTAGATTCTTAATTTCAATAATGCCAACTGTACTAATACATAAATATCAAATTGGTGATATAGATTATATTTTATCTATATTTGATAGAAATGATATAACTGGTGATCCATTTAAATTCCTCATTGAACAAATTTCAAAAACAAATGATTTAGAGTTCTTAAATTTATTAATAATTCAAACTCAAAATAAAACAACAATACCATTTAAATTTAATGAATTTATTTCAAATTTATTATATTCATCAATTAAAAGTGGCCATTTTATTAAAATTCATCAATTTTTATCATCACCATCATTAAACTTTTCAATAGATCAATTACTTACTAATCAATTAAAAAATAGATTGATTGAAACTGCATATTCAAATGGTAAAATTGAAATATTTATTTATCTTTTAGATCAATTAAATTTTGGTCCAAATTTCCCACATTACAATTTAAAACTTGATGTTAATAATAACAACTGTTTTCATAATGAATTCATAAAAAATAAATTAATAAATCAATAATCAAATTATCATTATTTATTTATTTTTATAAAAATAAACCAATAAACAGGATTAGCACTTTTTATTTAAATTTAATTATTTCATAATAAAAGCAGATAAATCGAATTTAGAGTTATAGATAGATACCAATATCGCAATGTTATTTATTTATAAATTTATTGATTTAATTTGTTTATCATATTTTTAAAGTTTTGTTTGATTTTTCTTTGCTTGACAAGATATGTGGAAATGGCTGCTAGGCAAACAACTCCTGCACCACCAACTGATAAACCAGTTGCAAGTCTCCAATTAGTTTTATTTTCACCTTTACAATTACCAGTTTCTTTATTATCAACATTTAAAATCATACCAAAATCTACAAAAAAAAAAAGAGTTTTTATCAATATAATGTTTTTTTCTAGGCTTTAAATATAAATACTACATACCAGGGTCTATAATAGATTGTTTTTCAAAATATGGAACTGAAATACCAATAATTGATTTTTTTGAATTTGTTGTTGGATCAGATAAATCTTTAATATTTGCGGTAATTGTAAATGATGAATCTAATTCAGCAACTGAAATAAACCTTGCGACCATACCAGATTCTGAATTTTCGGTCGTACTCCAAAGATTTTTATTATAATTTGTGATAACTGGTTCACTAATTGAACATTCTTCAACATCATTATTCTTAATTAATGTTTCAGTTTGGATTACAATTCTTAATGTGTTAAGTCTTGATTGGAATGGCCATTGTTTTGTTGTTATTGATAATTTCAATGACTCTTCTGGTATAATGAATACATTTGAAGCAAATGTAATATTTGTAGATTGTTTAAAATATTCAAATGTTGATTCTAAATATGATTTATTATTCAATGTAATATTAAATGTCCACCGATTTGCAGCATTTGAATAGCTATTCCATGTTGAATTAAATAATGGAATGGAAGACCCATCAACAACAACGTCATTAAAATTTAATTCTTCAATTCTAATAATTGTAATTTTATAACCAAATGCCCCATTATTATTACCATTTCCAACTTCAATTGATGGAATTTCTGGGTTAATTGGTGGGAATGATGGTATGATTTCACCTGATGTTGAATTACATGAAATACCAGTGAACCCTTGGTTACATTCACAACCAAACATAGTGCATTTACCTTTATTACTATCAACATTGCATTTTTCAGGACATTCACCACTTTCTAATTGGGAGAATTCATAATAAAATTTATTTTCAACTTGAAGTCCATCAAATGAAATAATGGTACAAGATTTTGAATTTATTGATAGTTTAACCGAACCATAATTTGGTAAATTTCTACCAAAGAAAGTAATTTCATCATTACCTGACGTTGATGGTTTCTTATCCGAATAATTTGCAATAAATGGTGCACCTATAAATTCAAATGAATTTGATAAGAGTGAATTGGTTTCAATTGTAATATTTCCTTTAATTTCAATTCCTTTCTTTGTTAAACATTCAATGTATGTTGAATTTCCTAAAATATATTCACAATTAATTTCTTTGCTTTGATTATTTTTGATTGTGATAATTGAGTTTTCTTCAAAATTAAAACCTTGAAGAATAAATGTAAAATATTTGATTGGATTTTGATAAAAACTGGTAATAATTGGTTTTAATTCACAAACATATGGTGTAACTCGTGTGAAACCTGATAAACAAGGGCATGAATATGATCCATTAGAATTTTGACAATTTGTATTATCACTACAATCGGAAGTGTTTAATAAACATTCATCTAAATCATCACATGACTTTTTATTACTTGAAATTGAATAACCTGATGGACAATTACAAGCATAGCCACCATTGGTATTTGAACATATAGCAACACCAGAACATTGATGTGAAGCAGATGAACATTCATCAATATCATCACATGATTTACCATTTGAATTTAAACGATATCCTATTTTAATAAATAATCAATTAGAATCTGATTAAATATAAATAACATATTAATTAATTATAACTTACCTGTTTCACAACTACAAGTAAATGAACCAATAGTATTTACACAAGTTTGAGCACAACCACCATTTGAAGTTAAACATTCATTAACATCATTACATCCTTTTCCATCAGAACTTAATGTATATCCATTTCCACAACTACAAGTGAATGAACCAATAGTATTTGTACAAGTTTGTGCACAACCACCATTTGAAGTTAAACATTCATTAACATCAGTACATCCCTTTGAATCAGAGTTTAATGTATATCCACTACCACAACTACAAGTAAATGAACCAATTGTATTTGTACATGTTTGTGCACAACCAGATGTACCCTCATCACATTCATTAATTTCATCACATGTTTTACCGTTGGCATTTAAACGATAACCTATTTTTAAATAAATCAATTGATAAGTATTTTATTAAAAATAATAATAAAATAATCAAATTTAACTTACCAGCTGAACAACTACAATAGTGACTACCTACTGTATTTGTACAAGTTTGATCACAACCAGATGTACCTACTATACATTCATTTGTATCAACACAAGATTTTAAATCAACGCCCAGTTCGGATCCAGGTGGACATGTGCATGTAAATGAATATCCTGGTGGTCCTGCCCAATTTATACAACCATATGAACAACCACCATTATTAGTTAAACATTCATTAACATCAGCTTTAAATAAATAAACATACATTAGAATATATACACTCTTTCATTTTTATTCATAAATAAATAATACTTACGAAGACACTGATTTGGTGTATCCATTTGTTTTACACCAAGAGCAAATGTGCCTTTTGGACATCTATAACCCATATATTCCCAAGATGTAAAGTCAGATATTGTTGCACTTGTGTCACCACCTTGTAATGCTATACATTTTGACATTGTTTTTGATGTAATTGTATCACCAACACCAAGAACGTTAACTGTTTCAATAACATATTGTTGTCCATTAGCACCATTACATTTATGTTGAATATAATATAAATTATCAATTGTAAATTGAATAAATTGTTTTTGTGGAACTAAACCACCTGGTTCTATCAATTGACCATTATGACATGATCCCACTAAGAAATAATAAACAGTTTTACCTCCTGAAACGATTTTACAATTCCAAAGTTCAATATTATCTGATGGTTTCAAAATTTGATATGAATATCCAATAAGAGAACTCCAACCCTGTGGGCAACTTAAATTTTAATTTGGGTTAATATTTGATTTCTTCAGATAAATATTAATTTTTATTTTATTACCAACATACGTTGTAGCATCAAGTATCTGCCTACCAATAAATACACCTGTTGTGTATACTCCATTTATTGTTGTATCACACTGTTATATTTATTTTAAAAAATTAGAATAAAATTTTTATTTACCAATAACACACATTGAAATTAATAAAAACACTTACACATGCAGTACTAAATACAACACTTCCTGTTGTTGAAGGAGATCTACATCCTCCACCAGATACATAGGTCCACCCTGGGTATTCACAATCTTGTGATATAATAATTTTAAATATTGTATAAAGAAATAAAATAGTTTTAAAAATATACATTTTTTAATTTTGTTGCAAACAACTAAAAAAATGTAGTTGGTGTATATTCTGTTTAATAAAAATAATATTTTTTTCTCAGTCCACATCATATTTGACTGCATTTTTGGCACTGTGTTTTTTAATTTTTTTAAAAAAACCTTTTAAAAAAAATCAAAATTTCAGTTTCTTTGATATTTTTATTAAAAAGTTGGAAAAGCTCGAAATTGAATATTCTTTTTTTTGTTTCCATTAAAGATTGACATCATCACGGTTTTTTTTTTAATCTGCCCAACACTCGAAACCAGTACACGATCTTGAAAACTATTTTTAAAAAATTTCAATTTATTTTTTTGTATTAATTAAACTTGATGTTAATAATAACAAGTTTGTTTGAAAAAATAAATTAATAAATCAATTAATCATCATCTATTTGTCTATTATTATTATTATTATTATTAAATATTATAATCTTATTTATAATACCATTTTATTAATTATTATTTATTATTTGTTTATTTATTTTTAATTTAGCCAATTACCATATTATCAGAATCACCACTACCCGATGTGTTTAAATTTAATTGTTTCATAATAAAAGCAGACAAGTCAAATAATTGTAAAAACTCTTCTGAACCATCAATTAAATTTCTATCTACAGTTCCAATTTTCATGGTGATATGTGACTTTTGAGATTGATCAAATTCTTTGGATATCAATACATAGTCAAAGAGTTGAGAGATTACTTGTGATGCAGGATAACCTTGTGAAATTACAGATTGAACCATTGCTTGTAATTTGTCAAATGAATTCTTTTTACAACAATCAATGAGTGATTTAATTAGAGTTGGAGGTAATGCACCAGCGATATTATAGATGGTATCTTGTGTAATTTTATTACCAAAAAAACGAAAAGCCGACTGTAGGAATGTGATTGCTTTACGCATATCACCATCTGATACGGTTTGAATTGCTTGATATACAGATTCTTCACATTTTATACCTTCTTGAAGGGAAATATATTTTAAACGTTCAATGGTTGCAATGGAATCCAATGGTTTGAAACGAAATTTTGCGCATCTAGATGCTAACGGATCAATGATACGACTTATATAATTACAGAGTAAACAAAAACGGGTGGTTTTAGATGTATTTTCAATGGTTCTACGTAATGCAGCTTGTGCATCTGATGTCATACTATCTGCTTCATCCAAAATAATCAATTTAAATGTCGCACCTGGATTACCTCCAGTTCCACTAGCTTGTTTATTAACTGAAAATGCTGCAAAATTTTTAATCTTTGTACGTACAATTTCAATACCTCTTTCATCTGATGCATTCAATTCCAATACTCTTTGTTTAATTAATTCTGGTCCATAAATATCCATTGCAATTGATAAAATTGTTGATGTTTTACCTGTACCTGGTGGTCCATAAAATAATAAATGTGGTAACTAATGATAGTAATAATAAAAATCAATTATAGTATTAATATTACTTGTTACTGTTATTGATCGTATAGTTATTAATACATTACATTTCCTGTACTTAATGATTTCTTTAATGCTGATACAACATCTTCTTGATATGATACATCATCAATTGTTTTTGGTCTACTGTAATTATTTAAAATTAATATATATATATATATGATATAAAATAACATATTAATCAATTTATAAAATACATACTATTTTGCAACCCATGGTTCTGTATCTTTTTTATTATTATTATTATTATTTGTTGTCATAGTTTTTTATTTGTTAATTTTCGAAAATTTAGAAAATGAAAATTTTAAAAAAAAAAAAAAAAAAAAGAAAAGGAAAAGCGCGCTTTGTTGATTTTTAATTTTTATTTTTATTTTTTTTATTTTTACACCTTTTTTTTATTCTATAAAATTAATAAAATAGTAGAAATAGTAATAATAAATAAACAAGATGAAAAATTAATAATTGATGCAATACTATTATCAGAATCTTCCCATTGAGAATCTGGAATTGGAGCAGGTGGTTCATGAATTGCTTTAACTGAAATATTATCGACATACATTGAAGGTTGGTTTGTATCAGATTTTAACCAGAAACCATCAAATTCTTGATCTTTTGGTAATGAAGTGAGATCAAGTACAATCAAAGACCAAGTATCTTTTGCAACAGTTTTACCACCAAGTAATGCTGATAATTTTATAGTATTAACAATGGTATTTGTTTGATCTGGATTCAATTTCAATAAATCCATGTCCATATCTTGACCACCAATACTACCACCATTTACCCATAGTTCAACTGATTTATGTACGTTTGTTTTAATACAACTCCAACACATGAAATGTAATGATTTTGTTGCAGATGGTAACCATTCAATTGAATAAGTACCAGCGTAAACTTGTTTGGTACTATTTAGTACACGTGTTGCACTACTCCAATCATCAGCCCAATGTGTTAATTTATCATTATAAATTTCAAATGTATTGGTCCAGTATGGTGTAATACCATTAGCTAAATCTTTAAGATGACGTAATAAACCCAAACCAAATGCACTTGGTGTACCTTTATAATCTTGAATCAATGATGGAATACCACATGGACCAGTTAACCAAGACCATGCTAAATAATGAATATCATTTTCATCACAATATGAAATAAAATCTGAAAGGAAATCATGTAAACAATCTTTTTGACCAGTTTCAGTTGCAACCATTGGGAATTGTGAATAAACTGGTTTTAAAAATGTATCCCAACAACCTCTTGAACGACAATAATTAAAGTCGTAACTATGTAATGCAACACCCATTTGTTTTGCTGGATCAATTGGTTGATACTCTAAAAACATTGTAAATGAAGTTGCATACTGAATACCACTTAACAAAATGATATTTGTTGAACCAGTTGAACGAATTGCATCAATCATTTGTTGCATTCCTGATGCAGCATAACCTAAAGTACCACAATCTGTACCATTTTTCCAACATTGCCATGCATCTGGATTTGCCCAACTATTTCCATATGGATATGGTTCATTGTATAAATCAAATAATACACGTGAATTATTTTGGAATGTACGTGCAACATCTTTCCAAAAAACCAATGAATTACCATCGTTTGGCATTGGAATTTGCATTGTTGCTAATTTACCATTTTCAGATGCCCAATGTAAATCTAATATAACTGCCATATTTTCATCAGTGTATTGTGTAACATATTCAATTAATGCTTTACGATATGCTGCTCCAAAATATTCAGATTCAGGTGCATGTACTCCTAACCAACAATCTTCATTCAATGGTACACGAACTGCATTCATTTTCCATTTTCTCATTTCATAAACTTGATCTAAATCATATGGACCATCAAATATTTTAGCATACTGAACACAACAATATTCTGTACCTGGACGATTTGCACCTCTTAATTCTACCAATTCTCCATTTTCATTTAAAATATTTCTACCATATACATGTAATCCTTTTGTTGATGTTTCACCTATACAATTTACTGTTGTTGTTGATAGTAGCGTTATTGAAATTAAAATTATTAACTTTAATAATAATTTCATAATTTTAATTAATTAATTAATTATTGGTACACAATAAATATATATTTTTTATTATTTTTTTGTAATGTTATATAGGTAAATATTTATAATATTATTATTGTTTTTATTAAATTATAAAATATAATTAATATAAATAAAAATGAAAATATTTTTATATAAATAGTTAAAGAAAAAAAAAAAAAATTATAAAGAAAAAAAAAAGAAAAAGAATAAAACTTTATTATTATGTACTATGTGTGTGTGTGTGAGTGAAATATATTAGTGTGATTGATGATTTAATATTTTATATATAGAAAATTTATGTTTTTGAAATAAAAACTAAATTTGTATATAAAAATAACCCCCACATCACACACTAACACCACAATTTTCATTAAACCATGGTCATTAATGATGAGTGTTGTGAATTTTTTAATACCATACCATAAAACACATATTATTACATTTTAGCACACTAACACCCACACACATATAAAAATTAATCAATGTCAAAAAACAACAACACACATGCACCTTTTTAGTTATTATTATAATGGTGATATAATTTTAGTATGATATAACGCTACTACTAGTAGTAATATTAATATAATTTTTAAACAATGACTATCTTTAAACAATCAGTATACTTAATAAAAAATTATTTCCTTTTAAATTATCTGTTACTGAAAATAATAAAAATAGTAAATTTTTCAATAATTATTTAATTATAATAAAAACTACAACGACGACAAAAACATATATATATGTTATAAAAACTAACAATATTACTATATTTATATTTTATTATTATTAAAATTTTAAAATAAATAAATATAATAATTAAACTAAATATTATTTTAAAAAAACATTATGAAGCTCTATAATTCGAATCTCGCCAGTGTGTTGTTTATTTTTTTTAAAATTTTAATCTATTTCATATTTATAACAATAATTTACAAAGTTCATAAAGAAATATTTAAAAATACATTTTTTGAAAATTAAAAATATTTTTGCATATATATTTGTAAACTTAAAAATTATATGTTGTGAAAACTTTTCACATGTTGTTTATATTATTTATTTTTATATATTATTTGTTTTATACATGTGGAATTGAAATTCTATGTCTTAATGATTTTGGTTTTTTCCAACTCTTTTTATTTTTAGCCATTGAGAATGTTTCTTGATCAAATAAAGCACCTTTTAAATTTGAACCAGAGAAATTTGTTGAAGAGTCAATTTGACAATCACGAAAATCACAATCTTGTAAATTACAATTTGTAAAATCTACACCATCCAAGAAAGCACCTTTGAATGTTGTTGAAGTGAAATCAGAACAACTTAATACTGAATTTGATAATTTTGAATTTGAAAAGTTTGCACCAATTGCAATTAATTCAGTAGCAATTACATTTGCAAAATTTGAATTTGTAATTATTGCTTTTGAAAAATTTGCACCATCAGCTTTACAATGTTTAAATCCTGAACAATCTAATTTACAACCTTGAAAATTTGATTTTGGTAATAATGAAGAATTAAATAAACAACCAGTTAAATTTGAATATTCAAATGTTGAACAAGTTAATTCCAATCCAGAGAAATTAATTTTACATAACCACATACCACGAAGACGTGGATAATCATAACATGTATTAATTATTTGAATTACTTCAGTTCTTGTTAATTCTGCTTCATCTTTAATTAATGATGATAAATTATCAAGTTTATAAAAATCTGATTCCAATAATATACCTTTAGGTGATACACCTGGTGTAACAATGTATTGACCAGTTCTAAGGAAATCTAATATAACTCCAAAATATAATGGTGATCTATCTATAAATATAACTTCATCTTTTAATACCAATTCAATTTGAATTTCAACAATTTTGAATATTAATGAACTTGGATATAATGCAATAGTTCTTAATGATGATGCAAATAAAGTACCACCAACATTAAAATTAATTGGTGTTGTTTTTTCAACCCAATATTTATTTTGTAATAATATTTTATTATTCTTTTGATGTAATGGTGTTGATAAAAGTGGTTGTTCTATTGGTGTTCTTGATGATTGTTGTGGTGGTGGTGTTGTTGATGGTGTAACTGAATCTTGATCCGATATTGATGATGATGATGATGATGATACTGATGATGTTAAATCTTCTTTTGAATTTTCTATTTGTTTACCAATATTATCATTTGCTTCATTTTTACTTTTGATGTTATTATGATTATGTTGATCAACACTATTTGATAATATATTTGGTGATGGTGTTGCTGATGAACGTGATTGAGTTAATTTTAAATTTTTCATTAATATTTCAGAATCTTGAATATCCAATTCATCAAATGATACAACTGATGCATCTGCAGTTAAACTACTAACATTTGACATTGTTCTATTTACTCTTGGTCTACCTCTTTTACCAAATTCTGATCTTTCTTCACCTGCACCTTCTTCACTATATTGTGATATATAATCTTTAATTGATGTTGGTGATGTTGTAGTAGTAGTTGTTTTAATTCTAGTTGATGGTGGTGGTGTTGTTGATAATAATAATTGATTTTGTAATTCTTCTTTAGTTTGTGTAATATTATTATTGTTGTTGTTATTATTATTATTATTATTATTATTATTATTATTTATAATACTATTAAAACTACTACTATTTTCTATTGAAGAGTATTCTAAACTATCTAGGTAATTTTTATTTAAAGAGAATTGACTATTACTACTATTTAATAATTTTTGGTGTTGTTGTTGGTATGAATTTTCGCTCAATGTTGATTCTCTTCTATGTAATCCACCATATAAACTTCTATTTAAAATATTTGAATTAATTAATTTTTCATCTGAAGACGTATTATTATTATTGGTATTATTATTGGTATTATTATTATTATTTGTAATTTTAGAATTATCTTTAACATTTATTAATTCATCATTCATTTTCAAACACTAATTATTATTAATAAAAACACACACACACCACGGTTATTATTAAAACTATCTGATGATCTGTGTATGTATGATATTATTATTATTTAGTGTGGTGATTAATTTTTATTTTTTTTATTTTTTTTTTATTTTTTGTTTTTTTTTAATTTACTTTGTCAACGTTAGTTTGTTGGCATTTAAAATTTTTATGAAAAAGATTTTTTTTTTTTTGTCATTTTTCCTGATTATCTAAAAAACAACGATGGCGTTGTGATGTCAAAAATGTAACCCGCTCGAGCACGATGCGTTTTATCACGACACACTAACACAATATATATAAATTTATTTATTTATTTATTTTTATATAAACGATTATTATTGATTAGTACTAAAAATTATATGTAGTTGTAAATCAAATCAAATAAACTTTTAATTTACACTTTAAGACTTTTTAAAAAGGCTGAAAAAAAAATATAATTTCAAACTAAACAATCTCACACCCACTCTGAGAATAATGTTGTTAAAAGTAAGCACCACTTTGGTGTATATGTTTAAAATAATATTTTTAAATTTTACACTCTAGATTTTTTTTTTTTTTTATTTTAGTTGATTAATCAAGCCAACCAATTTTCTTATAAAGATATGAAGTTAATAAACCAATTACTAACATTAATACCATTGTAGAAATAAAGAATACATAGGAAGAATCATCTTCATTGTACATAATATGACCTGGTATTCTACAATTCATACCTAAAATTAAAAAAATAAAATTAGTGTGTGTACTTAATATATGTATACATATATATATATATATATATATATATATATATATATGGTTGATTGTATATTATATTCATACCTAAAATAGTAGCAATTAAAGTTAATGGTAATCCAATTAAACCATAATTTGCAAATTTCTTCATACTAACAGTTAATGCATGTGATTCTTCATTTAATACCAATGCTATTTTATTGATATATGTTGTATGAATACCTTCTAATAACTCTTCACAAAGTTTAATTTTCTCTTTTAATCTTAATGATTTATCATTTATATGACGTAAATATAATTTTGTTTCATTTGAAAATGGTTGTCTTGATAATGATGACATTAATACATCTTTATTGAATAAATTTGATAATAAATTTGTATTAAATTTTGATGCTTTACCAATTCTAATATATAAATCTGTATACGATAATTGAATTTCTTGATCATGTTCATCAGTGTTATTGGAATCTTTAATATTGTTATTATAATCATCATATTCACCAAAATCATCTAATTGACGTACTTCATTCATCATTCTATCACTTTGTAATGCAATTAATTCATTTATTGATTCCATATAATTACAAAGTATCCATTCAGTTGATACCAATGTTTTTTCATCATTATTTAAATATCTAAATGCACGATAAACATTTGAAAATGATTCCAATTCGAATTTATGTAATACAAATATTAATCTCTTGAATAAGAAAATATAAAAAAAGTTTTCTTTTAACTCTTTAATATTATTATTATTCTTAATTAGATATTCACAACCACTTGTTTATTATTTTTATTATTTGTTGTTGTTGTTTTTATTTGTATTATTATTTTTGTTGTTGTTGTTGTTGTTGTTGTTGTTGTTGATATTATTTTTTACTTTTGCCATTTCTGAAGTTACAATAAAGAAATAATTTGAAAGTTGTTCACATTTTTCTGATGTATCTTCTGATAACATATCATCAACATTTAAATGATGTATATTTAATATTTTTGATAATGTTATTAATTCATCATCCAATAAACCATAAATATCAATATAAAAACTTTTAATTGGATTATTTATATATTCTTTGATTATTAAATTTACTTTTTCGTTTTTTGTTGTTGTAGTTGTAGTGGTTGTTGTTGTGTTTGTTGTATTTGTTATTGTTGATGATAGATTTATATCAAATTTTTTAATTTCATTTAATATAAAAATTAATTCGTCTAGTGTTATTCTTGTTGTATCTTCATCTTTTTCACCAGTTATTACAAGTATTCTACAATCTGTGAAATGGTCTTCATATAATATTGATTTATTGTAAAATAGTGAAGATATAGTATCGGTATTATCATTGTCATTGTAATTGTTATTATTATTATTATTATTATTATTTATATTTATTTTATTATATTTTAAATTTTTATTATTATCATTATGGTGGTCAATTAATGATGATGTTATAGTTGGACTACCGATAAAACCTTCATTTTCACTTTCATTTTCATTTCCTCCACCATCATTTGATAATAATGGAATATCATTCTTTCTTTTACGTGATGACATATCAGTGTGTGTGATATATTTTTATTTTTCACTTTTTATTGTGTATGTGTGAGTATGACATGACATCTTTTAAAAAAAAAACAAAAAAAAAACAAAAAAAAATTTTATTAAAATCCGAAATGTGTGCGGTGTGGTGAAAATAAATAAATATAATATTTTTTTTCGATATCCTCCAATCGGATGTAATTATGTTTTCATATTAAGATCGCTTGCAAAATTGCAAATATGTGGTATTTACCATTTTTACAGAATTCAATTATTTGCACAACCCAATAAAACAGAGAAAAATAAAAAAATTAAAAAAACAAATCTTGAGAAATTATTAAGATTTTTTTGAAAAGTTTTTATTATTTATTATTTTTATTATTATTATTAACGACAACAAAAACATATTAAATATATATAATTTCATTGGGAAAAGATGGATAATGAAGATGAACAATTAATTTATAAAGAAAGAAATAAGACACACTATCCAATTGGTATAACAATTCAAGATGCAAGAGATGCAATTATTGGTGTTTCCGGATTTAGAGAATCAATTAGAGAAGACACAATTGTATTTAATTATGATTCAATATCAGATGAATCATTTCCAGATCCAAATTCAGAATCAGATCAAAAGAAATCATTTTTATTAAAAGTTAGAAGAGAATGTCGTGGTTTAATATTTGATAAAACAACAGAGAAATTAATTTGTAGAAAGTTACATAAATTCTTTAACATTAATGAATCAAAAGAATGTAAGGCAGAAAATATAGATTTATCAAGTGAACCATTTATATTAATGGATAAAATTGATGGTAGTTTAATTGCACCAATGTTAATTAAAGGATCAGTTTATTTTGGATCAAAACAAGGTGTATCAGAATTAGGATCATTATTAAACGCATATGTTGAATCATTTAATGATACCAATATAAAATATAAAGAATTTGCAATGGAATGGTTATCAAAAGATTACACACCATTATTTGAATATTCATCATCAAAACAACAAATCATTTTATTTTATAATCAAGAATCATTAAAATTATTAGCAATTAGAAATAATTATACTGGTGAATATGTTAAATGGTTAGATTTAGTTGAATCATGTACAAATTATAATATACCGTATGTTGATAAACTTGATACAACTTCAGAGAATTCACCATTTTCAACATGTAAAACAACAACAGATTTAGTTAATACAATTACTCAATTAAAATTAGTTGAAGGTTGTGTATTAAAATTTGAAAATTCTGGTAAAATGTATAAAATTAAAACACAATGGTATGTTATATTGGCAAGATTATCATTAAGATCACCAAAAGTAGTTAGATTTGAAAAAGATGTATTTGCAATACTTTTAAGTGGCCATTATGATGATGTTAAAAATACAATTTCAATGTTAACAAGTCCAAATCAAGAACCATCTGATAAAATTAAAAGTATTGAACAATTTTCAAAAGTATTATTCGATCGTATTGATTACGTTTCTGAAGGTATCATTAAAACAATTATTGAAGCTAAAAAAGGTAGTGCAACAAGAAAAACATTTCATACATTTCCATCACAAAATAATATTACCTCTCAAGCAAAAGTATTTGGTTATAATTTCTTTGATCAAATTGAATCAACCCATACTGTTCAAGATCATATTTCTCAAATATCAAAAGAATTAATTAAAAGATTAAAAGATTGTACCTCTACAAATAATAAAATTGAAGGTGCTAGAAAATTATTAGGTGATGATATAAAATTTGAACAATTATAATAAAAATAAAAATTATTCAAATTACCAAAACTATACAGCTCTATATATATTTTATTTTATTTTATATTATATTTTATATTTATTTATATGAATAATAAATATGAACAAATGAAATTTTGAAAAATAATAAAAAAAAAATCATCCAAATTTAAAACAATGTTTTAAATTTATTTTATTTAATTTATAATAAAATGTATTATCATACCTTTCTTTACTATTTTTTTAATATAATAAAAAGAAATATACAATGACCTTAGATAAAATTAAATGTCAATATATATAAAAACCTATTAGGTATGCTACAAACAAAACATGATTTAACATATATATGAAAATAAACTTAAAAACTTTGTCAATTAAATTGTCGGGAAAAGATATTGGTGAAAAGATAAATGAACGTATAACTTCATTAAATACAACAAAAGATGATGAAAAAGTTACAACAGTAGTTGTTAATCATTATAATGAATGGACACAAGATAGATTATCATCATGTTTATCAACAATGAATTGGATAAAATATAAATTAAAATAAAAGAATAATAATTTAAATAAACATATATATGCGTGCGTACTTTTTATTATATTTTATTTATTTATTTATGCAGATGAATGACCTGTACTATTATTTAGATTATTATTACTTCCATTTGAAATTATAGTTGTTGATGTTGTATTAATTGATGAATCATCAGTTGTTCCAGTTGGACCACTAAATTGAGTACCATCAATATTTTCCCATCTTTTGAAAAATGATAATCCAATTGATGTAAATGTTCTTGAATAATGTGCTAAAACTTTATAGTTAAGACAATATGATACAAATATTAAAAACCCTTGTAATGAAGTTGTAACTGAAAATAATATTAAAAATATAAGACTTGGTACTGAATTTCTTTTAAAAAATATCATAATAAATCCAAATAACCATGAACTTCCAATACTAACAAAAATTGAAAAATATCTATATATATGATATTGAATTGAATTAGTAATCTTTTACTAACAAAATACTAAATTATCTAAATTGTTGATATCTTACACTCTAAATTCTTTACTTGCTACTCTTTTATCAGTTTTAGGTGCATGTTTTAATGTATTATGAATTTCCCTTGCAATGAATATGAAAACTACAATATTTGCACAAACAGTTATAACACCTGGTACAAAAAATGCAAAATAAACTGAATAATCACTTGATAAATAACAACTGTATATATACACAGTATTAGTATTGTTGTTGTTAATAATAATGATGATGAATATACTCATACTACCAATAATATAGTAATGTTATACATACAATCCACCTCTATTTACATAATTTTCAAAACCAGCACAAAATATAGTAATTATTAATGGTAAACCCCATGATAAACAATGATAATATTTTTCATATGATTCAGTTTCTCTATTACGTTTTACAATCATTTGATAGAAATTGAATGATACACAAAATGTCCAAAAGAAATCAGCCAGAAAGAAATAATGTAATAATAATGCAGATGAAACACAAAATACTGATTGTGATGATTTAAATGATATTGCAAAAAAGAATTGTGCAAATAATATTGACATACATAAATATACAATTAAACGAATAGGATATGTTCTTAATTTATAATAAAACATAAATGTAAATGCTGTTAAAAATGCACCAACAATTGATAAACAAATAAATACATCTGTAATATAACTTAATACTTCATATAATAATTCATTATCAGTTGCTGTTGTCATTATTTAAATTATTATTATTATCTATTATTTTCTAATTATCTATTATAATTTTTAATTTTAATTATTATATCTAAATATCTGTTGTTTGTTATTGTGTGTGTTCGTATATGTATGTGTATTAAAAATAACTTTATGACATTGATTATTTTTACGTATGTGTGTGATTTTTTTGTTATTCTTTTTCATTTTTTATTTTTGTGTATATTTATTTCTATTTTTGTGTGAGTGCTAACCAGATGTATGTGTTTATGTATGTGTGTGTGATTTAAAAATATATTTTCTTCAAATTAATCCAGATAAAAATATTTTATATTTATAAAAATTTAATTTTCACCACCACATAATATAAAATTTTAGAACATCTACTTGATAATTAAATAATAATAATTTCAAAAAAACAAATCGCAGAATAATGAGATAAACTTAATTTTACATTGAATTTTTAAAATATCTTTTTTTTTCGTCACATGATAAAAAATTTGCATTGAAAAAAAAAAAAAAAAACGTTAAACGATGTGTTTGGTCACTCCGTTTTGTCCGAATTTACAAGAAAAATTCAATTGAATAATGTTTTTGTTGTTGGGATGTTTTTGTTAATTATTTTCAAAACACACCAATAATTGTGTGTATATCTAGATAAACAAATAAAATTTTAAGATTTATTATTTTTTAAATTGATTATATATATAAATAAATAAATTAATTATTATCTGAAAAGTGATAACAAACTACCTTTGCTCCTCATATATAAAGAATAAAGATAACCACAAAACATATAAATACACGCACACACCCATTATTATATATATATATACATATATATCTCACGCATACATTAACATATCAACATAAAATAAATTGGGGTTGGGGGGTTAAACTTACAATAAAAAATATATAATAAAAACAATCAACCTATATTTTAATTCCACAAATTCAAATTAATAAATTAATAAATTAAATAAAAAAGCATATATATTGACTAAAAATAAAAATAATAATAATAATAATAATAAAAATATAATATATCATAAAGAATGTCAACGTCAATGTCTATAATGGACAGTAGTATAAATAATAGTAATGATAGTCTTACAAAAGATAAAGGTGGTTTAATAGCAGGTATATTTGTAATGACAATGGTTGCAAGTTTTATACCATGGTTTTTAAAAGGAAAAGTTACAAAAATTATATCAATAGTTAGTATATTGACATGTCTTTCAGCTGGTGTTATTATTGGTGCAGCATTTAATCATATGTTACCTGATGCATCAGATGAATTTGCATTATATATGGAAGCAGTAGATCCAGATAATAAATATGGTGATTTCCCATTCGCTTCAACAATTACAATTCTTACAATGTTTTTATTGATTGCGGTTGATAAAGTATTAGTTAGTGGTGGTTTAGATGGATCAGCTGATCATAATCATATGGATTTATCACAACATAATCATCCAAGTAGACATGCTGCAGGTGAAATAGATTTAAATGTATACGTTGAAGAACACATAACAACAAAAGGTGGTGCTGATGAAGCAGAAGATGATGATCAACAAAAAATTAATGAAGATATTGAAAATGGTGGTCATGGTCATAATCATAAAAAAGAAAAAAAAGAACATGGTCATGGACATGGTCATGGAAATAATAATAAAAAAGAAGAAGAAGAACATGGTCATAGTCATACACATAATCATGAATCACATAGTCATAAAGATGAAAAGAATGAACAAGTTAATATATCAGCAGATGGAAAATCAAGAGCGCGCGCATGGGTTTTTTTAATTGCGTTAAGTGTACATTCAATATTTGATGGATTAGGATTAGGTAGTGAAACAGAGAAAGAAGGTTTTTATGGATTACTTATAGCAGTTTTAGCACATAAATTTCTTGATGGTTTGGTACTTGGAATTGCTATCAAATTTGCATATTTTCCATTTTTATTTAGTTGTATTGCAATTACATTTGCAGCAGCAATGACACCATTAGGTATTGGTATAGGTATGGCTATTTCATCAGTTTATTCAAATAGTATAGACGCATTTTTAGTAAAAGGAATAATATTATCAATTACCTGTGGTTCTTTTATATATATAAGTTTAATTGAATTATTACCATCTGGTCTTTGTTCACCTGGATGGATAAAAACAAAATTATTATTTGCATTCATTGGGTGGTCTATTATGGCTATGCTTGCTTTATTTGTTTAGTAGCATTAACATAGTCAAACCACACCGCGATAATTTTGTTCCAAAAAAAGTAATACTACCACAAAAAACAATGTACAAATAAATATAAATATTTATTGTAGTTAGTAGTTACTAGTAATAACTATTACTACAAATATTTTAAACACACACATATATATTGGTTTAAACCATGTTTTTTATTTGTATTTTAATTTAATTCATACTTTTAAAAGTTTTAAAATAAAAACAATATTGATAAAGTAATAATAAATACAAATTAAATATAAAGATTTTATTTAATTAATAAAATAGTAAAAACAAGTACAATTAATGAAATGATAGATATTGATAGTTTTGATGAAGAATTTGAAGAGTTTGATGAGCTTGATGAATTAGTAGAGTTTGATGATGAATTTGAAGAATTTGATGTACTCTTTCCATTGCAATAAGTATTAACGTGATAAATTCTTTGACATGCACGTGGATTATTGACAGTGTTAACACCTCTTAATGAATTACAATATTCAGCATGACACATTTTTGTTATACAATTTCCAGGTGATTCGGAACTACGAGGGTTTAAAGGGAAAGAAGGACAATTCTTTGCAACACAATCTAATAATGGTTGTTTATATTCTAAATATTGAGTTGGTAATAGTGATGATTGATAACATTTTCCATCACATAAACTACAAGTATGGTATTCATCACATGATCTAATATCAGCTTTTCCCGATGAATTACAATTTGTTAATGATACAACTTCATATTTTTCACATTTATTTGAAAATGGGGAACACTAAATTATTTAAAAGACATGGTTAAAAAATTGAATATAGTATTTTAATGTTATTTTAGAATTTATACATACATATAAACCTGCATTCGTTTGATCACATTGAGTTGATACCGTACAATTGTCACCTAATTGTTTTATTGCTGGTGGATATTTACAATATCTTTTATAGTTACTATCATATGGCGAACAATATAAACCATCAACACAATCGGAATCCTCTTTACAGGAACCTTCACCAAGTGATAGCTTTGGTAGGCATTGGTGCTGATTATAATCACATCTTAGATTTTCAGGGCATTCATAATTATAAAAATCACATCTATTATCATAACCTTGACATGTACCATTCACACAAAATGCAGTACTGCTTCTACAATCAATATCAACTTTACATTGGTTCCCATTCATAACATAACCATAATATTTACAAAATCCAAATTGACCTGAACATTGAAGACCAACATCACAAAGATCATCTCTATTCCAACATCTTTTATCTTTTTCAAATAATTTCATACAAACATAATCTTCTTTTTTGGCATTATAATGAGGTTGACCACAAACATAACCACTTGAACATATTTGTTCATCTTTATAATCATCTGAAGACACACCTGTTCTAGTCATACACTTTATAAAAAAAACGATTAGATATTAAAACATTATGTTAATTGTATTCTGTGTAATATATTTTATTTATACTTTTTCACCTTCAGCAAGACAAGTATCACATTTCAATGGTTGTGAATTTGATAAATAAATTAAATTTAATGATACAAATATTAAAACAAATAAATTAATTAATTTCATTGTTGTGTTATTATTTATTTTGAATCAAAAAATAAAGGATTGAAACCGAAAATATTTTTATTGGTGTTTTCAAATTTTTTGGCTTTTTTTGTTCTTGTTTTTCAAAGATAAAATCTTTTTTTGAGAAATATTAATATCATATTACCACAAACAAAATATATCGATAAAATTTCTCTGAAATTTCCATGCAAATACAATGAACATTTATTTTTCGTTTGTTAAATTTGATATTAGGAAGAAATGAAATTACATTGACTGTTTTATCTTTTATTTTACTTTATTTAAATTAATAAACCAACTAAAACAATTATAATTAAAGAAAAGATTGATATTGATAGTTTTGATGAATTTGATGGATTTGAAGAATCTGATGAATCAGATGAATTAGTTGAATTGTATCTACTGCAATAAGTATTTACATAATAATTTCTTTGACATGCTTTTGGATTATTATCTGTGCTAACACCTCTTAATGAATTACAATATTCAGCGCCACAATGTTTTGATATACAAGATTCTGATGATTCAAAATTACGATTAAAATATAATGAGTTAAAAGTACAGTTACTCTTTTCCATACAATCTAATAATGGTTGTTTTTTTTCTAAATATTGAGTTGGTAATAGTGATGATTGATAACATTTACCATCACATGAACTACAACTATGAAATTCATCACATCCTGATAGAGTACAATTTGTAAACATTGGAACAAAATATTTTTCACATTTATTTGATGACGAGGAACACTATATTTTAAAAAAATGATAGTTATTATTATTATTATTATTATTATTATTATTATTATTATTATTATTATTATTATTATTATTATATTTTTATTATTTATAATCAATAATACATACATATAATCCATCATTCTTTTGATCACATTCAGATGAATGAGAACATCCTTCACCTAATTTTTGAGGATATTGACAAGTTCTCAAATTTGATTGAGAACCATCAATATTTTTAGTTCTTATACAGCCTAATCCATTTGAACAATCGTTATCATTTGCACAAACTTCATTTAGCTTTAAAATTGGGATACATTGACCAAGGGGACAATAAAAATTAGGAATACATTCAGAATTACTAATACAAGTATTATTAAATCTTTGACATGTACCTTCAATACATAATGCAAATTCTGAATCACAATCTGAATCATATTTACAATTATCACCAATCATAGCATAAGAACCACTATTACAATAACCACCTACACAATTTAGACCAACTTCACAAGAATCAAAATCTAGACCAGCTACGTAAAATGAACATCTTTCATTTTCTTTAATTAGCTTCCTACAAACATAATCTCCTTTATTATCATTAAAATGTAATGGACCACAAAATAATCCTCCTAAACATGACTGTTCTCTATAATATGTATTATCATTTAAAGTACTTTGAATCATACACTTTTAAAAATTGATAATAAAAAAAAAAAAAAAATATAAAAAAGATTAGACATTGAAATAATATATTAAATTTATTTGAAATTATTATACCTTTTCACCTTCAGAAAGACAAGTATCACACTCTGATTTTTGTGCATTTGATAAATAAATAAAATTTAATAATACAAATATTAAAATAAATAAATTAATTAATTTCATTGTTGTGTTATTATTTATTAATAAAAAAAGGATTGAAACCGAAAATATTTTTTTTGGTGTTTTCTAATTTTTTTGTTCTTGGTTTTGTAAGATAAAAATCTTTTTTTTCGAGAAATATTAATTTCATATGACCACACACAACAAAACATATCAACCAAATTTCTTTGAATTTTCCCGAACAACCACATCCATCATTTTATTTTATTTCTTATTATTCATAAGTAACATAGTAATAAAGCAAACAAACAAATAAACAAGTAATTGTTATAAAAAAAGTTTTATATATTATTCATATTATTTATTTTTAATTTATTAAACACACTTCACCACAATTACGCTATACTACTACTACTATTACTAATGTTACCATGATGATGATTATAATGATGTTTTTTTTTTGTTTTTTTTTAATCATCTTCATCAGAAATATTATTATTTCTTGATCTTTTAATACTCTTATTAACAACAAAACCTTCATCTTCGTCTTCATCTTCGTAATTATTATTGTTTTTAGTTTGTTTTGATTTGTTGATGGTGTTGTTACTGTTATTATTTCTATCTCTTTTTTTAGATTTATTATCATCGGATTCTTCTTCTTCAGAACCAGATCCAGAACCTGAACCAGAATCATCATCTGAACCAGAACCAGAATCATCATCATCACTATTATAACTACCATCAGATTCTTCTTCATCTGAACCAACAACGAAATTATCACCTTTTTCATTACCATAACTATTATAATCATCATCGTCATCATTTTCATAGAAACTTGCAGTATTCTTTCTTGATCTGCCACCACCACCACCATTATTATTTTGTGATAAATGTTGTTTTTCAATGTTTTTCTTTTTTTCTCTTAATAATTCCATTTGTTCTCTTTCTTTCTCTTCTTTTTCCTTTTCAGGATCCATTGTTGTTTGAATGGATTTGATTCTACTTGTTTTAACTGTTCTTTTTGCAACGTTTTCAGTTAAACGTTGATGCACTTTACTTTTAATGTTTGTTGGTCTAATACTTAATTTTGAATCTATTTTAGCTTCACATTCTATGAAACTATCTTGTGAAGAATATACATAAAATTGACCTTTTGCCAATGGTTGTTCTTTAATTTCCAATACTTCATTACCAATGTATATATGTGATGATCCATCTGGCCATGTAACCAAACGAGTATTACTTTCTTTAACTGGTCTACCATTTGTGTCTAATCCCCACCTCCATCTAATTACTGATTCAACATTAAATGATTTATTACCACCTGCTTGTTTCTCTTCTTGTTCAAATGTTTCAATATCAAATGGTTTTTGTTCAATTCCTAAAATATTTAATAGTTTTAATTTCATAATCTAATGTTTTCGATGTATATATATTGAGATAATAGTAATTAGTATATTATGTATATATATATATAAATTGAGGTGTATTTGTTTGTGTGCCATAACTAATATTTACTTTTTCAGCAGGTTGTACAGTTGGAGTATCAATATGAGTTAATAAAATTGGTTCACGAATATATTCTTCTTCTTCTTCCTCTTCTTCTTCTTCATTATAATTTATATCCATTTCATCACCATCTCCATTACGTGTATCTTCATCTTGTTGTTTCTCTTCATTGTTGTGTTTATTCTTTTTACTCTTTTTTGATTTCTTTTTACTCTTTTTACCTGTATCTTCTTGTTCTTGATCTTGTTCTTTATCACTTGCCTTTTCATCAAAGTAATCTTCTTCATCTTCATCAGGTTGTTTTGTCAATACTAATCGTTTATCGTTATCACTGTTGTTTTCATTTTCATCTTCATTTGATTTTGATTTATCAACAAATGTACCTTCTAAAATTTTCTTTTCTTCTTCATCACCAAAGTAATCTTCTTCAGAGTCACTCATTCTTTGTTATTAATTCTGTATATGTAAAAACCAACAAAGATAATATACTGTGAGATAAATGAAAAATTAATGAAAAAAATAAAAATTTTTTTTTTTGATTTTCAAAAAAAATAAAAAAAAAAAAATAAAAAAGATTTTTGAAATTAATTTTTTCTTGTGTGATAAAAATAAATAAATATGTAATAATGATTAAACTGTACACATTTGGTCAAAAGAATTTAATATTTGATTCAATTTAAAAAGATATTACAAAATGTGTTGATAATAATAATAATGATTTATTAAAGTCATTCCAAATAGATAAAATAATTAATGATATAGTTTGTACCAATGATACAATATTGATATTATTTTCAAATGGAGATATACTATGTAAACGGTTAACCACCGCCAATACTACTACTACTAGTATAATACCAAATATTATATGTAATGAAATTAAATTCAATTTTAAAGTTTATAAAATTTCATCTGGTTTCAATCATTTACATATAATTACAAATGATAATAGTGTATTTGGAATGGGTGATAATAGTTTTAATCAAATTGGGTTACCAATGGATAATAATAATAATAATAATAATAATAATAATAAAAATAATTGGTATGAATCATTTCAACTAATTGAATATTTTATTTTGGATACTACAAATAATATTACAATCACATCAATTTCATCAGGTTATCATCATACAATATTTCATGATTGTAATAATAATACTATATATACATGTGGTTCAAATAAGTATGGCCAATTGGGTAAACCTTTAAATCATGATAATACAACAATAAATATACATGGTATTGAATTATTACAATCATCAGTTTCCGAAAATATTGGTAAAATAATTAAAATTTGTTCAGGTGATAATCATAATTTAATTATTAATAGTGATGGTAAAGTATATGGATTTGGAAATAATTCATATGGTCAACTTGGAATTCAAAATGATGAAAATTTAATTTATATTGATGTACCAACAATGTTAGAATCATTAAATGAAGATAATAGTGATGATGTAATAATAGTGGATGGTAAATGTTCAAATTGGCATTCATTATTATTATCAAATGATGGTAGAGTATTTAGTTTTGGTAATGGATCATATCAATTGGGTATTGGTGATGATAATTCAATTAATATTCCAATTGAATTAGATGAATTATCCCCACCTGATTTCATTATAAAAGAAATTTCATGTTCAATGCACTCATCTTTGTTTTTAGATTCAGAAAATAGATTATTTTATTGTGGTGAAAATTTATCATATGACATCGATGACAACAACAATAACAACAACAACAGTAACTATTACAATAACATGGTCAAATATCCAACTTCAATATCACAAATAATTAATAATCATAATATTAATTTCAAACCAAATAAATTATATTCACATTGTTCAAATTTTAGTTTTATATGGTAATTAATATTTAGAATTAAAAACTAGTAGAAAATGTAATCAAATACCCATATACAAATAAAAACCCATTTCAAAATTTTTCAAATAAATTTTATGAAAAAAGTTTTTTTTTGATTTTTATTTTTTTTAATTTTTTTTTATTTTCATAATTAATTAGAGACAAAATATAGACAACACAATGGATTTATTAACAGATGATCAAAAGAATGAATTTAATATTTGTTTTAAACAATTTGATAAAGATAATGATGGTAGATTAAACCCAAAGGAATCTGTTATGGCATTAAAATCATTGGGTGTAAATTTACCAGAATCTGATGTATCATCAGGTACTGATATAAATGGATTTTTACAAGTTGTAGTTAGAAAACTTCAAATCACTGATCCAGCTGGTAAATATTTATTTTTTTTGATTTGTATACATATGGAATTAATTTTCAATGGTAATACTAACAAGTGAAATAATCATTTACAGACGAATTAAAAAGAGCATTCAATTGTTTTGATACAGAAGGTACAGGATTTATTTCAGTTCAATATTTAAAACAAATTCTTACAACATTGGGTGATATGTTAACATCATCAGAAGCTGATGAATTATGTAGAGATTGTGATACCGATAAAGATGGTTTCATTAGTTCAGATGAAGCTACAAAATTAATCCTTTCAAAATTAAGTTAAAAAAATACCAATATAACAACTATAACAACCAACCGCGGAAAAAGAATTATAAAAGAAAAAACCATCAAAAAAAATAATAAAATAACAAAACATGTATCATTATAATATAAAATAATTATTTATTTAAAAAAACAAAACAAAACAATACAACAACAGGTTACCCTCTCTCCACAATTTTTTAATTTTTTTTTAATTTTTTTAAATTTTTTTCAAATCTATTACAACATAAACATGACACTATTTTGTTATGACATAATAATCTCAACAAATGAAATAACCAATATAGTAAATGTAAAAATAATAAAAAAGGTTGATAAACCAAACAACGATGATAACAATAACAGTAATAATAAAATATTTAATTTTGAAATTTGTAAATTAACCAATGATAAATTTTATAATAATAAAATTAATGGTAATAAATTTCTAAAATTTTTAAACCAACAAATTGAAATTCAAGTTGTAATAATTCAACAACAACAACAACAAGATACAACTACAAATACAATTAGTGATATCAATGGTATTAAAATTGATGAATTTTTAATTCAAGTTGGTTCAAAATTTAGACAAGAAAAAAAAATGGAAGATGCATTAAGAATGTATTATTTATCAAGTAGATCAAATGAAAATAATTCAACATCATTATTTTATTTGGGTGTTGCATTTTATGAAAGTGGAGAAATTGGATCAATTGAATTAGCATTGGAATGTTATGAAAAATCATTAGAATTGAATCCATATCATCAAGAAGCATTATGTAATGCAGGTGTAATATATAAGAATCAAGGTAACATTGAAAAAGCAATTCAATATTATAATAGGTCAATTGAAATTAATCCAAATTATAATTTGGTTAAAAATAATTTATCAATTGCATATAATGATTTTGGTACATTAGTTAAATCAAGAGGTGATATTAAAACCGCAAAACTCTATTACAAAAAATCATTATTTTATAATTTTAAACATGCAGAAACATATTATAATCTTGGTGTATTATATTCAACTTGTTTAAAAAACATTGAAAAATCAATTATAAATTATGAATTGGCAATTCATTTCAATAGTGTAAATAGTAATAGTGAAAATAAACAATATACAGAAGCATTAAATAATTTAGGTGTAGTTTATAAAGATATTGATAATATTGATCAAGCAATAAATTATTATCAATTAGCGTTAAAGTCAAATCCTGGATTTTCACAATCTTTAAATAATTTATCAATAATTTATACGATGCAAGGTAGAATGAAAGAAGCAAAATTACATGCTAAACGTGCAATTAAAGAATCACCATCATATGCCGAGGCATTAAATACACTTGGTGTAATTTATCGTGATATTGGTAAAATTGAAAAATCAATTGCATGTTATCAAAATTCAATTCAATTGGCTCCACAATCTTTAAATTCTCACCACAACAAATTATTAGCATTAAACTATTCAACAAAATTTAGTCAACCTGAAATTTTCAACCTTCACAAAGAATGGGGTATTGAATTCCAGAACTTTTCAAATTTAAAAGCTCAACAAAATAATATAGCCACAATTACAAATACAAATTGTACTAATGTTGATGGTAGTGGTGATAAAGATAAATTAATAATTGGTTATATATCTGGTGATTTCTTTATACACTCAGTTAGTTATTTCATTGAAGGTATATTAAAACATCATGATAAAGAACAATTTAAAATAATTTGTTATTCAAATGTAAATAAACCAGATAAAACAACAGATAGATTAAAAGGGTATGGACATGAATGGAGACATATAACTGGTAAATCAACATTGGAAGTAGTTGAAATTATTAAACAAGATAAAGTTGATATATTGGTTGAGCTATCTGGACATACTTGTGGAAACAGATTAGATGTAATGGCATTTAAACCAGCACCAATTCAAATTTCATATATTGGCTATCCAAATTCAACTGGTTTACCTTCAATTCAATATCGTTTAACAGATTCAATAGTTGATCCAATTAATACAAATCAACAATTCACAGAAAGTTTAATTAGATTACCACAATGTTTTCTAACATATTTCCCACCAATTGAACAACAAGAATTAGTATTATCACAACAACAACAACCATTACAAAAACAAAATAATATTTTACCACCAGTATTAAAAAATGGGTATATTACTTTTGGTAGTTTTAATGTACTTGCAAAATATAGTGATCAATGTTTAACATGTTGGAAATTAATTATGGATAAATCACCAATTAATTCAAAATTATTATTAAAGAGTAAACCATTTGCATGTGAACAAACTAAAAAATCATTTTTAAAAAGGTTATCAAAATTTGGTTTCAATTTAAATCAAATTGAATTAGTTGGATTAATTCCATGTCAACAAGATCATTTAAATTTATATTCAACAATGTTGGATATTAGTTTAGATACATTTCCATATGCTGGTACTACAACAACTTGTGAATCATTGTGGATGGGTGTACCTGTTATAACATTATCATTACCAGATTGTCATAGTAATAATGTTGGAAAATCAATACTATCAAGTTTAAATCTTACTCAATTAATTGCAACTTCTCAAAAACAGTATATTCAAATTGCACTTGATCTTGCAAATGATTTACAACAATTAAAACAATATAAATTAAATCTTAGAAATATAATGATTCATTCTTCATTATGTGATAATTTAAATTTCACTAAAACTTTAGAATTAAAATACAAACAAATTTATTTATATCATTTACAAAATTAATTAAAATAAACGATTCTTGAAGTGACGTTGTAATTAATCTCAATTGGATTTAAAAGGTTCAAATTGTTTTTGATCTTTGAACTATCTCTATAGTGTGTGTATGTGTGTGTATGTGTGTGTGTGTGTGTGTGCGAGTGTATTTGAAAAATATTGGTCATCATGATGATATGGTCAAAATAATTAATACCACGTGGAAATCATAAAAAGGTGAAAATAATCATTTAATACACTTAAAAAAAAATAAATTGGTTGGTTTATTTTTTCGAGTCGGCTCCTTTTGCTATTATGTGTTTAATACATATGACGCCATAAGAATAATCCTACAACTAACATTCATTGAACTCCAGTTGCCAACTTATATGAGAAGAACATTTAATGTCTCTCAGAAACAAACCAACCAACAACAATTTTTATTAGAAAAAAACTCCTGCTAATAATTTTTTTTTTTTTTTTGTTGTGAGATTTTTTTTAATTTTATAAAATTAAACAAAACAATTTTAAATGGTTTGAATATAACTTTTAAATATCCAACATTTTTAAATTAATAATATTGTTATGCAATAGATTTATGGTCTTTTTTCAAATCAAAAATCTTTTTTCCTCTTTTTAAAAAACTCATATGCATTAAAGGGATAAGGAATAATTATGAGCAAAGGAATTAAAAATCGATTTTATTTAATAAATTATAATAAAAAATAATAAAAATGTATTTAACGGTCGATTTATGAAAACACAAAATAATATAAAATTAAAAAGGGGTAGGGTATATTGTTGTTTTCATTTATGGTTAACTGTATGCATCTATTATTTATTATTACTTTTTTATATATTCTTTTCGATTATTGATTATTTTGGGGTGTGATATTTATTTAATTTAATTTAATTGAACCATCTTTTGACATTGTTGATTTAATATTTGTTTTTAACCAATGAGTTGGATTTGAACCAACATGATAACCTTTAGTCATTAAGGTACCTTGTTTATCAAAATCTAATTCTTTACCATTATTATCTACAATTTTAGCTTCAACATTTGGTAAAAGTTTACCATTACCTTGTGAATTGAATACAACACCAGATACTTGTCCATTGAAAGCAACTGGAATAACTGATGTTTCAACACCTACTTTACATTTACTTTCAAATTCTTTAATTAATGATAAATTACATTCACCAACTATGTGAATTTAACAAAAATAATAATATAAAATGATTAGTCAATGTTTTTACTATAACCTATCAATACTACTATTATTATAATTGCAAAATTACATACCAACAATTAATCTTTTTAATTCAAAACTATCAGCTCTTGCAAATTCAGAACTACCAACTAATGTTGATAAATTTGAACCTGAAATGAAAAGATTATTACATTTATCTCTAATGATTGAATTTAAAATATTTGCTGGTGAAACTTCTGAAATATGTGCAATTAATGCTCCTCTTGATAAACATGCTAAATCTATAGTGGTGATTATGATGGTGGTGCATTAGTATTTATATATATATATATATTTACACTCTCCTATTATTATTATTGTTGTTGTTGTTGTTCTTTTCATTATTATTGTTGTTATTGTTCTTCTTTTCATTATTATTATTTATACATACTGAAAGCATAGGCAATTCCTTCATGTAATGGAGCAGCTAATGAAAATCTTTGTTGTGGTTTAATATCTAAAAATTCACTGAATGCACTTGCAATATCTAAAATTGATTTTTGAGTGAATGTTGCATATTTACCATCTGCAACTGGATATGATGCAGCAATTTGACTATTTGAAACATTTTTATTTGGTAATGTTTTATTATCCAATATAATATCTCTTAATAAACTAATACCTGGTTGTTGTTGACCACCGGTTGAAAAAATATGTTTTAATGCTGGATATCTATTATCTCTATGATATTCATTATTATAAACTATATATAAATGATTGGTGTATTAATATTATGTTGTTGTGTTGGTAGTAGTAGTAGTAGTTGAAACTATATTTATAAATTGATTAATGTGTGCGTGTGTGTAATAACATACTAGTTAATAAATTTGGGAAGAATTCATGAGCTTCATCAAGCATAACTCTTTGACCATTATCTGCCATAACTAATGAAGATGCTTTTTGATTATCTAAATGGGTTGCAATTTCAGAAAATGATAATGATGGTGATACTGGAACAAAATTTAAACCAGCAATTGATGCTGCTAAATGTGTCATTGTATTATCAATACCATATGAATTTGAAACAATTGATTGATTATTTTTAATTTCATGTTCTACAAATCCACCTGCTAATCCTCTAACATTATTCTGTATGATATTTTTTGTTGAATTAATATTATATACTTTAATATGATGATAATAATAATGCAAAAAAAAAATATAACATACTAAAAGATCGTTATATGTAAGTGTATAATTTTCATGATCTGGAATTGAAACTGCATCATAATATGAATATTTTTCACAAACTGTACTTATTCTTGATCCAATTGTTTCATTATGTTCAACATTGAATTTACCTGGTTGAACAAAGGTTGTAAAACCTCTAACAAATACTCTATATTATGTAATAATTATGTATATATTTATGTTAGATATCTATATGAAAGTATATACTCGGGTATTATGTTTAAACCAATATATGATCTTACTTTCTAATTGTGTTTGATTTACTCAACATCGTTATATTGTTTTTGTAGTGTATTGAGAAAAAAAAACTTTTTTGATATTTTTTTTTTTTTTTTTTTTTTTTTTTTTTTAAATTTTTTTTTTTTTTTTTTTTTTTTTTTTTTTTTTTTTTTTAAAAAAAAAAAAAAAAAGCTTATTTTTATAGATACGACCAAGTTGCAGGTCGAACGTCTTGGTGAACTCGTACCCTAACTAACTGGGGTTTTTTCAGAT
>JACAFY010019247.1:0-12630 GCA_015252635.1 Dictyostelium capitatum | reverse complement strand
TGGATGGGTAATATTTCCATTTGTTTTATCACAATGATCATTTGTACATAAATTACCATCATCAATCAATGGATTTGATAATGGGATACAAGTTCCATTGGTCGCACATGATCTAATTTCGCATTGATTTAAATTAGGACATGGGCAATTACATTTATCAGGTGGAATGATAGTTATTTCACATTTACCATTTGTTGCATTACAAACACTAGTTTGACATGGATTGGTCGAATAACATTTTGGTATTTTTTTACAACCTTCACCAGGACTACATACATAATCATTACATAAATCTTGTTTACCACCATTTAATTCTTTTAAACAATCTTTTGGAAGACATCCACCATTACCATTACATTCACCTGAATGACAAATATCATTACATTTAGTTTGATATTGACAGCCAAGTATAGGATCACATGTGGCTGGTTTTTGACAATTTATAGTATTGTCGATACATATAGAGTTATTGTAAATTGGTTGACCAGTTACTGGGTTACAGGATACTAATGTACATAGATCTGGTTTTGGTTCATACTTTGCTGTAGTTCCACATGCATTTTTTAGAGCATCAGGTGAACTAAATATAGGTATTCTTAGATCTGGACATGTTTTCTTTAAACATAAATCATCAACTACACCACAATCGCCTCTATTAAGATTACAACACGTACCACCATCACCTCTACAAACCTAATATATCATTATTTAAATTAGATCAATAAAGTTAATATATTTCCCCCGAAAAACAACTATTAACAAATTGGATTTACTTACACCACAATAATCTTGTAAACCATAACAATCTAAATCCAATGTAGTTTCAATAGTAAATAATGTTGGAATACCATTTCTTTCACAAGTAAAGAAATCAATTGTATGTGAATCTTTTTCATCTAAAGAAATATTTTTGAAATCAATAAAACCAGAACCTGAATTGTGTGAGCCACCCATATCAATTACTAATTCTTGATCTAAAAATATCCATGTATCATCATTTGCTGTAAATTTAAATATACTTGCACTATTCTATTGTATTTGAAAATTATTTTTAAAAAAATGAATTAGTGAACATATACTATTTGCAAAAGTAAACCAATTTATAATTTATTAAATATATACTTACTACACTTGGAAATTTATAATTAAATGACATACAATAGTAATTATTATGATAATTATTTGATGCATCTTTAATTCGTAAATTTGGATCTTTATCAAATCCTAAATTATCAACTTTTTTAAAATTTTTTAAAAAAAAAGTTAATATAAAATTAATTAATAAATAAATAAAATTTTTACACATATACTTACTTGGATAAAATGGAGTACCACTTGAATATGTATACTTTGCTTTATCAGCATCAAGTACTAAATTAATTTTTTTTACCAATGGATAATTTAAACCAGTATTTGGAGTAGTTGGATCATCATCGGTATTTGTATAAAAGAAATATTGAAATAAATTTGGTGAAATTATTTTACCATTTTGTAATATTGTAGAATCGGTTGTTAATGTTGGTAAATTCTTTGCGCCCAAAAATTGATTTACCATTCCTTTTGTAATTCCACCAACACCAACTCCAAAATTATTATTATACTTTGGAAGTTGATCATATATTTTTAAATCAATACTAATTGTTTCTATGATAATTAATTTCAATTAAAAGTTAATATTTAATAATAATAATTGTAACAATTATAATATTTATGTTTACTAATAAATAATTACGTTTTTTTTCAACTGATTGAACATATGTAATTAATAATAATAGTATTATTAAAAATTTCATTCTATATATATATATCTATTTTAAAAATTTTTAGAGGTCTATGATATATTAGTTTACCAATATTATTTATATAAATGAGTTAAATATACAGTATATATATTTTATATTGGGAAAATTATATTTGGTTTTATTTTTTTTTTATTGTTTTTCAGAAGTTACATACAAAAAAAAAATAAATTAAATAAATAAAATATTGATAATTGATTGATAAATTAAAAGGTTAATCAACGAAATAGGAAAAATTATTGTTTTCAAAATAACACAATCTTGTTTTTGTGATTTTGTTTGTTTGGGTAGTGGGCTTTAATATTTTGTGCGTGTGAGTGAGTGTGTGACTGATAGTGGATTTATAAAAAGATTATAGCTACCCACTTTTCACACAGAATTCAATTGTTAAAAAAATTACAAATGTTTTGATTTGTGTGTGTGTGTGGGTAATCGTGATGAAATAAATCTTTATTTCTTCAGATTTCTGTTGTTTTTTGGTGTTTTTTTTTTTTGTTTGATTTTTCAGGAAATTATTTTTATCACCACACATAAACTAACACACAATATCGCTAACTCACAACATAAATTTAACAACCCAAAATAAACAATGAATTGTAAAATTAGAACACACATAGGACTACACACATACACAATATCAAACGCATATATTTATTCTTTTGTTTACAATAAGAAAAAAAATAATTTACAAATAAAGATTTGAAAATTTATTTGAATATATCTGTGTTGAACGATCAATCTAACTGTGTTATCTTAAAATAATTGATAATAAATAAGCAAGACAAAATAAGTGTAAATTATTAAATTTTATTTAATTTATTTATTTATTTATTTATTTATTTATTTATTTTCTTTATTTTCTTTTGAAAGTGGACTTCTTTCATATTCTTTTTTTTATTCTTTTTTTATTCTTTTTTTATTCTTTTTTTATTCTTTTTTTTCTTTTTTTTTTGATTGGATGTTTTACCCTCCGACCTAACATCATGTAGTTGAAACTTTCACTTGCATCTTTTTTTCGTTTTCTACCAAAGAAAACAGTTTTGGTGTTTTTGAAAAAAATAAAAAAATATTGTAATTTGAAATACAATAAAATAAAATTTTATGTTAAAACATTCTCATTTAACATGGGAAGCATATAAACAGCAGAGACCCTACAAATTATGATAACAATTATAAATAGGTCTTCCCTTTCTCATTATTAGTACTGTTACTATTAAAAGATTTTTTATATATGCGTTTCAAATGTGTATGTAAATCTGGCCCTGCATTGCCAAAAGAAGGTTTATCAACTAATAATTTTGGGCATAGTCTACCCTGCGTAGTTCAGCAATACAAATTTTAAAACATCAAATACTAATGGGTTAGATAGTTCATAGATTTAATAAAAGAAAATAAACAAAATCAAGATTCAAATTCATCTTTTTCATCATTATCAATTCCTGAAAGTCCTGTACCATCAAGACAATCACCAACTCCATTATCACAAACTATTCAATCAACTCAAACTCCAACTGCTACACCTGAAAAAGTAGTTGATATAAAACAAAAAGTCTAATGGTTGCACCAAGAACTGGTGCTGCTCCAGTTGCAAATTAACCATCTACATAATTCCAACCATCACAACCAGAAGCTAAATTTGGTGCTAAAGTATCAGCAAATTCCGCAGTGCAGGAGGTGCTCCGTCACCAAGAAAACCAGTTGAACCAACTCCTGACAACAACTACCACCATCTTCAAATATTACACCATTGAAATTAGACCAATTGTTGCACCAAGAACTACTATTACACCAGTTAAATCACCATCAAAAACCAGTAGTAAATCATCTAGTTCATCATCAGGTTTATTGTCAGATGCACCAGAAGATGATTCACCAGAATTAACTTATGCAACTAAAGGACATCCACAACTCGCAAATAAAAGAAGACCAACTAGACGTCCACCAGCACCAAAAGATAATTAGATTATATCATTATAATTTGGAAGTCTAAAGGACTCAATTTTAATCTCATATATATAAAACAACAAAAACACTTATTTATAATATTATGAAATTGTAAAATAATAAAAATAAAATAAAACATAATACAACAACATCAGATGGCTGGTTTAATTATTACCACAGATAACAATAGAATTACTATTTGGTATACTATAAGTAAGTGGTGGTGGTCTTCAATTATTATTTATTTTACTATTGTTTATTAAAGGTTGATTTATCTTCTATTTCTTTATTTTTAATAAAGACCTTGGGGTTTTTATCATACCCGTTAAAAAACAGCAATAAAAACCTCATATCTTGGGGTTTTATACCATACCTCAATATTAAACCTCCGATTTTGGAGGTTTAATATCAAACCCCGAATAAATAAACTATTTTTATAATATACCGGATAAAAAAACTCCGATTTTGGGGGTTTTCATAATAAACTCCCAAAGAAACTCCGAATTTAGGGGTTTTTATAAAATACCTCCAATAATTTTGGGGGTTATTATAAAATACCTCCAATAAAAAACTCCGATTTCGGAGGTTTTTATATCGTACCCCCTTTAAAAAACTCCGAGTTTGGAGGTTTTTTATAATGTACCCTATTTTTTAGGTTTTCTTATTCCATACCCCACAAAAAAACTCCAATTTTGGGGTTTTATAACAGTCAAAAAACTCCGATTTCGGGGGTTTTATAGCATACCACATAAAAAACCTCCGATTTCGGAGATTTTTATTATACCCCCTAAAAAAAACCTCCAAAAAAAAAAAAAAAATTTGGGTAAATGAGTAAAATATTTGCTAAAAAATTGTTTAAACCAAAACTATTGTATGAATAAAATATGTAAAATAACATTACGAACACCACACTAGCAATTCCAAAAGGAACCAGAAAAGTGGTCTCCACGACCCTAGTATTTTAAAAAAAAATTCAAAACTCTTCCCCCCCAGATCGAGGTTGTCCCTTGTAAAAGTCTCACCGCCGCCAAACACAGCAATAAAACCTACGCAGGACAGGAAGAGAAAGTCGCTCAGCAGTACTTATGACTTTTTTTTTTGTTTTTTCACCTAGTGCAACGATGAATCTTTAGACCAATTGGTCATACGCGTAAAAGAATCATCTTTGGTGAGTGGTACGAACAAAATTATCTCTAAATTCCCCTATTTAAAGAAAAAAAGAAAGAACAAGATCATTCGCTATTTTATCGTCAACTCATCACACCCGAAGGCGATTGTAAGGAAGAATCAATTCAAAAATATAAAACCGATTTTTTTTTGTTTTTTTATTATTTCTTTTTTTTTTCTATATTAAAAATTCATCTGTAAATTAGAAAAATTAGTAGAATCAATTTTTGATAAAATTGCTTTATAATAAACACCTATTGATGTAAATGGTGGAAATTTGAAAGATGCTAATTGTGAAGAATATTTTGAAAAAGGTGAAGAGGAAGATGAGGATCTAATTTTTGCTAAAGGTGGAAGTGGTGGTGATGGTGGTGGTGAGATATATGGTGTTGAGATAGATGATGGTGATAAAGAGATAGATTGAGAAGAAGTAGGTGTTGTGATGGTGGAAGTGGTTGTGATAGAATGTGATAGTAAATATAATGGATCTAATTTATTTATCATTGCCTTTGTCATTGAAATTGCTTCTTGTAAATTAAAGTAATGGCCTGTCTTTCTTTTTAAAATTGAAACTTTTAATTGGAATTGATTTAATTTTTCTACTAATTCTTTAATTGATAATTTCATTTCTATAACTTGTTTATTTGTTTGATACCTGTTTGCTGCTTTACTATTATTATTAAATACCTATAAATATATAAAAAAAGAAAGTTTACAGTTTTTATATAAAAAAAAAAAAAAAAAAAAAAAAAAATTTTAAAATTTGAAAATTAACGGTTTTTTGCGGATTTTTTTTTTTTTTTGTTGTTAAGTAAAATAAAGATGAAGATGGTTAACATTTGAGTGTTTTTATTTCCACCACTTTATTATTATTTAATCTTGGTATTGATGGTTTATTTTTTTGATCATTTATTTATTTATATTCTTTTTTTTTGAAAAAATATTAAAGTTATAATTATGATTAGAATTTGTGATTTTTATCTGTCATTGTTTGATCGATAATAAATGTATGAAAACAAATTAAAAAATTTTAATCAATATTAAATCCATTTTCACCTGGAGTATCAATTTTCAAAAGTATGAAGTGCTTGTAAATCTTTAATATAATATAAACTTTTATTAAAAGCGGGATTAGTTTTATTTTTTTTTTTATTTTTTGAAATAGATATTGTATTTTACGGTGTATGATTAATTTGAAAAAGTTAATTTATGATTTAAAACTTTTGAAAAGAAATTATAAACTTCAGCAGCTTCTTGATTTTGTTTTGTTAAAGATTTACCAGCACCATGACCTGAATCAGTATCAACTTTAATTAATAAAGGAGTATTAACTTTATTACCTAATTGATGTTGTAATTCTGCAGCAAATTTATAGGAATGCATTGGTACAACACGATCATCATGATCAGCACATAATAATAAAATTGATGGATATTGATTGGTATTTACAGGTACATTATGATAAGGTGAATAACTAATTAATGTATCAAAATCTGTTGGATTATCGCTTCTACCATAATCTGAACACCAATGGCTACCAATTGTAAATAAATGGAAACGTAACATATCATGTACACCAACATCACTAACTACACATTTGAATAAATCTGGATGTTGATTTGAAACTGCACCCATCAATAAACCTCCATTTGAACCACCTCTTACTGCTAATTTATTTTCATTTGTATAACCTTGATCAATTAAATATTGTGCAGCACCAGTAAAATCATCAAAACAATTTTGTTTTTTAGCCAAACGACCTTCGTCATGCCATTTATTACCATATTCACCACCACCTCTAATATTTGCAATTACAAAAGCACCATTAAATTTATCCATGAAATAAATATTTTTCAATGAAAAACTTTGTGAATAAGTAATATTGAAACCACCATAACCAGTCATATAAACACAACTATTACCATCCTTCTTAAAGTCAGCACGATGTGCAATAAACATTGGAATCTTTGTTTTATCTTTTGGTGATTCAAAAAATTCTTGTTTACAAACGTAATCTGATGAACGGAATCCTTCAATTTGTGGTTCTTTTAATAATACTAATTTATCATCTTTTGAATCTAAATAGTAAATTGAAGATGGATTTACCAATGAAGTGAATGTAATGAATACATGATTGTGAAATGGAGCAGCTATTAATGATGCAGTACCAGGTCCTGGTAATTGAATATCTTTTAAATAATTACCAGAGTAATCAAATACTTGAATTATATCTTGAACATCTTTTTGATATGAAGCATAAAATTTCTTTTCACTTGATACACTAATGTTTTCCAATACACATTTATCTATTTGTGGTATAACTTCTTTGATTACCAATTCACTTTGTTTTACATTTTCATTGGTAATATCAATTGAAATTAATCTGTTGAATGGTGCATTTAAATTTGATAAAAAGTAATAATTATTTCCTTGATTTTCAATATAATAATAACTTGCATCGAAATTATCAATTAAATTTTCAACCAATAATTCACCTGGTTTACCTTGTAAAATGATATCATTGAAATTTCTAATGATACTGAGATTATTTTCAGGATTACAATCTCTAGAAATTGTAATTAACAATGTTTTGAAATCATTTGAAAAATCTGCTGAAAATATCCATTCTGGATGATCTGGTCTTTCATAAATTAATTTATCTTGTTGCTCATCTTTATCACCTAATTTATGATAGTAAATTTTGTTGTTTAAATTTTTATCAGTTTCAGTTCCTTTTGTTTCATCAGATACACTTTGTGGTTTTGGATATCTATTATAAATGAAACCATTTTCCAATTGATCCCATTTAATAGTTGTAAATTTACACCAATTAATATGATCAACATAGTCTGTTATTGTGCCATCATCTTCAATTCTTTTTACACCAATTTCTTCCCAATCACTACCAGCTTTTGAATAAGAGTAAACAACTTTACTACCAGATTCTGAAATTACAAATGATTTTAAACTCCATGTACCATCTTTTGAATATGTATTTGGATTTAAAAATTCAGTTGCATTTTCGAAACCAATTGCACTATCTTTACCTGTACCATTTGGATCAACTTGAATTTTACTAATATCAATATAATAAACTATATCTTGATTTAATGTACCTGGGTTCTTTGAAAAGAATAATCTTGAACCACGTCTTCTTATCCATCCAAATCTTTCAAAATTTAATCTTTTCATTAATTCTTTGGTGATAGAATCTGTTGTATTATCTCCATCTGGTGATAAAAATGATTTGGTTAATTTGTTTTCTTCGGTTATCCAATTCTTTGTAACTTCTGAATTTGGTTCTTCTAATGATCTATATGGATCCGCTACTTTAACTTCTCCACTCTTTGTTGATTTAAATGTATCAACCACATCTCCTCTTTTTAATATTGGATAATTAAATTTCATTTTATTAAATTTATAAATACTATTTGTTTTTGTTGTTGTTGGTGTTGTTGTAAAATTATTTCTTTTTATTATTTGTTTTGTTGTGGTTATAATAAATTTTTTAAACATAATAAAAAAATTAATTTAAAAAAATGGTGATGATCAAAAAATAAATTAAAAATTAAAATTTTTTAAAAAAAAAAAAAAAAAATTAAAAATTAATATTAAATTAAATTAATGTACCAGTATTTTGTTTATTTTATTATTTATTTTTAGTTTTGTTTAATTTGAAGTATCCATTGATTCTTGATTAATAGTGTTATCTTCAGAAAGAATTGAGTTAAATTGAACAGATAATGGGGTTGAACGGATAGTATTTTTAACAAATTCTTCAAATTTAACAATTGATTCACTATTTGGAATTCTAGATACCGATGCAACAGCACGTAAAGCGGAACGAATACATTCATCATTACGTTCAACTTGTTGTTTAACAGCGGTTTCACTAACTTTGGTCATAAGAATAACACGAAGTGGTTCCAAAAGAGAAGTAATATTTTCGAGTAATGCAACACCATTTGAATTTGCAAGACGGATGATCATTAAATGACAAAGTAATTTAATATCATATTGAGTATCTTTGAGACCATCGCAGAGTGATGCAATAAATGGAGCAACATCAATTTTATCAACAGAAGTATCGAGGAGAGTGTACATACATTCAAATGCAGTTTTTCTAATTTCAATACCATCATCAACCTTGTGTTTGAATGGACCGAGATCAACTTCACGAATGAGTTCTGGTTTAATTTTAGCATTATTATATAAGATTGGTAAATAGGTGGCTAAGCTTGCACGAATTAAGTTTGGTTTGTTATGTGCAATGTAATTGAGTGATAAAAGTGCTGAACGTTTAACAATTAAATCTCCATCATTCAAAAGGGTGAGGAAACGATCGATATTTGGAGCAAGGTATTGGTCAACGATTTCTTTGTTTTCCATAATTGAAAATTTAATGCTTGTAACAATAGTAGAACGCTCCAATGGTGATGGTGAATTGATTTTTTCAACCAATTTTGGAATGATATCAGTTGGTTCAATCATTGAAAGTTTACCAAGACATTCAGCAACTATATTACGTGTACCTTCCTCTTCGTTTACACAATTTGCAAAGAGAATTGGTAAAATGGATCCAAGATATGGGTGAATTGATTTGATACCATCTGGTGTATGACTAAGTTTAACAATGGTTTCACGAAGTGTGTGAAGAAGGAGATATTGTTTCTTTGGTTGACTTGTGATTTGTTCAAGAATAAATGGTAAATAAGATTCCAATGCACAAACTGCGATATCACCAAGACAAAGAGCTGCAACTTGTTTAATTTCTTCGTTGTTTGCTTCAAATGTTTTGTAGACAGATTCTTGAAGTGATGCATTTTCATGAATGTCAATACGACGACCAATTTCACCAAGACATGAAAGTGACAATAATACCAATGGTTCATTTACAGATGAAAGATTACAAATTAAATTGTGAATAGTTGATTTTCTTGAAGTGGCATTGGTATTAACTGTGATAACAGCAATACATTGTGAAATGGAATGGAATGATTGACGGGTAACTGGTTGCTTAATGTTTGCAGCTGTATCAAAGAGTAATGTTAACAATTCTTCATATTTCATTCCTGGTTCTTCCAATTGAACAATGGTAGAAAAAAGTGAGAGAAGTGATTCCAATGCAACACCTTGGAGCAATGATGATTTTAATAATACCAATGTTGGTGGTACTGCTTTTTCTTTAACCAACGATGCTGATTGATGTTTGTCTACACCAGATTTCAAGAGGTTTTGAATGAATACAAATGCCAAATGAGTGATTTGCAAGTCTGATTCATTGATCAATGTTGCAATTTCAGTGAGAATATTTCCAAGTTGAGAGGTTGGTAATTGATTTGGAATTACCTTTACAATGTCATTGAGTGCGATCAATGAAGATTGTTTGAGAACACGATTATTCTTTCTAAGGAATGTTGATAAAAGTTCAACAGATTTTGCGAGAATTGAAGAGATATCAATTTTAATTGAACTGTTTATGATACGAGATAACACTTTAACAGTGACAACTCTAGTTAATTCATTATCAAGACGTTCTAAAAGAATGGCAAGACATGGTTGTAATTGATCTTGAATTAAATCACCAAACAATGAAATGATGGTACCCATTGAAGAGATTGCTGATTCTTTAACTTCTTGATCGATATCTTGTGCTTTCAATTGAACGAAATTTGCAGCAAATAACTGTGTGATAATTGGTTTTGAATCGATTGAACCACGAATTTTATCCAATACTTGAACAAACTCTTGACAAACTCTTAATGCTTCAGATGCAATACGATAGTATGAATCGTTTATACATTTAACAATGTGATTTGCTAATGAAGTGATATGAGTTTGGAATGATTCAGCTGGATGACTAACGAGTAACAATTTCAATAATACCAATGCTTCAATTTTGAGATTGGAGTTTGTATTTTTTTCACTCAATGATAAATTGATACCATTGACAATACATGAAACTTGACTTGTTGCCAATGAACCTGGTACTACGGCAACTAATTCCTTGAGTAATGCAATAGCACCAACACGAGTTCTAATTGATTTATCAATTAATGATTTGGAAATAGAAGAAATTAATTTTGGAACTTGAGTTTTCAATAATGGTTTAACTTCTGGATTTACCAATTTCTTGTTTGTTTGTTTCAAGAGTAATACAAATGTTGCAAAAATATCAAGACGTACATTTTCTTCTCTTTCTTTGAAACGTGAATACAATACAGGTGCAACTTTATTGAATAATTCCAATAAAAGTTCTGGACGACTTGAAATAATAGCACAAAGTGTTTTACAAGATGAACGACGAATCTTCCAACTAATATCATCATCATCACTGAGATCATCTTCATCGTCATCATCATCAGCTTCTTCTTCATCACCTTCTTCAGTTTCCATTTCTTCTTCATCTTCACCAGCTTCTTCTTCATCATCTTCATAGTTTGGATCAAATTTAATGTATTTTGTGCATAATGTGATGATTTGAGAAATGTATGGAGTTGCATCTTTTTGACATTTTTCTACAATCACTTCAAAACAGAGTAAACAATTTTCACGTAATTCATCATTTTGTTCAAATTTATTATTATCACAATAACCAATGATATGTGGCATTACTTTTGGAAGGAATTTACCTAAACGATATCCACTAGATTTACAAATTGCGCTAATTGCTTGAATCAATGTTGAAATGTGATCGGGTTTCTTTGCTTCTTCAATTGATTTGATAATATATTCCAATAAACTATTAAATAATGCATCTGGTGATGGAAAAGCAATATTGGCAAGACATAAAATTGCACGCTTTCTAATTGCTGGTCTTGTTGCATTCAATTTTGGTAATACTACTTTTTGAATACCTTCTAAATCTGATACCATAAATGATCCATACTTTTGTAATAAATCATTTAAAATATCTAAACATGACATTTTAATTTCATTTTTATCATTTAATTTTTGCTGTAAATAAATAAAGTTGAAATGATTAATATTCTATTTCAGTCTTTGTTATAGTAGTACTATTATGATAATCAAATACCTACACTGTCAATACCATGTAATAATTTTGGTACTAAATTTTTAATTACTAAATTTGAAATTGTACTTCCTTCAGGTTGTAAATTTGCAATAATTGTTTTTAAACCTATACCTGAAATCTCTACCAATTCTTCTTTATTTGTTTCTTCTAATATATTTTTAGATAATGTATCAATGATTTCAGTTGCTTGTGGTTCTTTAACTTTTTTAATTAATAAACCTAAACTATAATTATAAAGAAAAAAAAAAAAAAGGATAAAGGAAAAAATTGAGAAATTTATTAGTACACATATAAAATGATGAACAACAACAACTGATTTATTACATACCATTTAACAACATTTTCTTGTACATTATTTGCTGAATCTGCAGTAAGTGCTAATAATTTTGTAACAATTTTATTTTCATACATTGGGTCCATTTTAAAAGTATCTTTTTCCAATTCATTTGCAAGATCGTGTGTTGCCATGAATCTGATATCTTTATCTACAGATCCCATCTTTTCTAAAATTTGTCCTAAAAAGAATGACATTTTCTATGTGTTGTTCAAAAATACACAAATAATTATTTGTGTATATCAAAAAAAAAATTAATAAAAAAAAAAAAAAAAAAAAAAAAAAAAAAAAAAAAAAAAAAAAAAAAAAAAAAAAAAAAAAAAAAAAAAAAAAAAAAAAAAAAAAAAAAA
>JACAFY010019238.1:0-12625 GCA_015252635.1 Dictyostelium capitatum | reverse complement strand
TTTATTTAAGGTTATAGTAAAATAATAATCAAAAAAAAAGAAAGAAAAAAAAAGAAAAAAAAGTAGTTATAGATTTTTTAAAAATATCTCCCACACACAACAAAAAAAAACAACACTATTGACAATAATATTAATTTTTTTTTTTTTTTCACTAAACAATTAGATTGATCAAATAAATAAATTGTATTTTTAGGGAAAAGAAGTTAGTTGGGTAGTGATACGCTATACAATTTAGTATATATATATATAAAGAAATGGAAGAAGATAATTATTTAGATGGTGAATATTTTCAAGCGGTAGAGGATATGATTACATTACCAATACTTAGCGAAGATTCATTATTGTTGAATTTGAAATTAAGATACAAGAAAAAGGAAATTTATACATATACAGGTTCAATTTTAGTAGCGGTAAATCCATATGAAATATTACCAATTTATACAGCAGACATTGTAAAACAATATTTTGCCAAACAACGTAATATATTACCACCACATATATTTGCAGTTTCGGATTCTGCATACACATCGATGATGGAAGATGGTAAAAATCAATCGATTATCATTTCTGGTGAATCTGGTGCAGGTAAAACAGAATCTACAAAATTGATTATTCAATATCTTGCTGCTCGTACAAATCGTCATTCTCAAGTTGAACAGATGATTGTTGAATCTTCTCCAATCCTTGAAGCATTTGGTAATGCAAAAACAATTCGTAATAATAATTCATCTCGTTTTGGTAAATTCATTGAAATTCAATTTAACAAAGAAGGTCATATTTCTGGAGCAAGAATTATTAATTGTAAGTCTATTCAAATCAATCAATTTAACTTGTTCAAATCAAAAATAATTTGCTAACAATAATAATATTTTTTTCCCCTCTCTCACTCTATTCAACTATAGATTTATTGGAAAAATCAAGAATTTCACATCAAGCAAGTTCAGAAAGAAATTATCATATTTTTTATCAATTATTAGCAGGTGCATCCGATGAGTTAAAAGAAAAATTAAAATTGGGTGAACCAGAAGATTATCATTATTTAAATCAAAGTGGTTGCATTCGTATTGATAATATAAATGATGTTGAAGATTTTGAACACGTTAAATATGCTATGAATGTATTGGGTTTACCAGAAGATAAACAAATGGTAATCTTTTCAATTGTTTCAGCAGTTTTACATCTTGGTAATTTAACTTTTGAAAAATGTGAAAAAACTCAAGGTGCTGAAGGTTCTGAAGTTGTAAACAAGGATGGTAAGATATTAACAATCAAATATAAATATATACCTTTATACAATATACACCTCCTACAAATATTAATAATTATTTACATTGTATATTTAGTATTAAAAATTGTTGCAAATTTATTAAGTGTTGATTCAGTTAAATTGGAAACATGTTTAACAATTCGTCATGTTTTAATTCGTGGTCAAAATTTTGTAATTCCATTAAAAGTGAATGAAGCAGAAGATACTAGGGATTCTTTAGCAAAAGCATTATATGGAAATGTATTTAATTGGTTAGTTGTATTTATAAATTCCAAAATTCATAAACCACAAAAGAATTCAACATTTATAGGTGTATTGGATATTTTTGGGTTTGAAAATTTCAAAAAGAATAGTTTTGAACAATTTTGTATCAATTTTGCAAATGAAAAGTTACAACAACATTTCAATCAACACATTTTCAAATTGGAACAAGAAGAATACGAAAAAGAGAAAATCAATTGGAGTAAAATTGTATACAATGATAATCAAGAATGTTTAGATTTAATAGAGAAAAGACCATTGGGTATTTTATCGTTATTGGATGAAGAAAGTAAATTTCCACAAGCTACCGATTTAACATATCTTGATAAACTTCATACAAATCATGAAAAGCATCCATACTATGAAAAACCAAGACGTTCAAAAAATACATTTACAGTTAAACATTATGCTGGTGAAGTACATTATGATACTCAAGGTTTCCTCGATAAAAACAAAGATACAGTTAGTGAAGATCTTTTGACATTACTTCAAGGTGGTAAAAATAAATTTATCGTTGAATTATTTACACCACCAAGAGATCCAGATCAAGATGATAATGATAAAAATAATCAAAATAAGAAAAAGACAACAGCAGGTCAACAATTTAAAACTCAATTACAAGCATTGATCAATACATTATCTGCAACTCAACCACATTACGTTAGATGTATTAAACCAAATACAACTAAAGAACCAACTGTTTACGATCATGAATTAATTCAAGCTCAATTACGTTATGCTGGTATGATGGAAACAATTAAAATTAGAAAGTTGGGTTTCCCAATTCGTCATTCTCATAAAGAATTTAGAGATCGTTATTTAATTTTAGATTATCGTGCTCGTTCTGCAAATCATACTCAAACTTGTTCCGGTTTAATGAATTTATTAAATGGTATAAATGGAATTGATAAAGATGAATGGCAATTAGGTTCAACAAAAGTATTCATTAGAGATTCACAATATCTTAAACTTGAAGAAATGAGAAAACAAAAATTATTATCACGTGTAACACTCATTCAATCAGTTTGGAGAATGTATCGTTGTAAAAAGCGTTACCAACAAATGAGAGTTTCCGCAAAAATATTGGGTGCTGCAATGTTATCACATGTTGCTCGTCGTGATCTAATTGAAAAACGTCATGCTGTTGAAAAGATTAAAGGTTTCTTTAAAATGTTAAAAGCTCAAGCTGCATTCCAAGTAATTCGTGAAAACTTTTCAGTCGTTCAAACAAATATTCGTGCATTCCTTGCTCGTCGTCAATCAAGAAATCAAGTATTACTTAAACGTGACAGAGCTGCAAGATTATTGGAAATTGAACGTGAAAAAGATGAAGCTGAAAGATTAAGAAAAGAACGTGAAGAACGTGCACGTCAAGTTCAAGAAGATCAAGAAAAAGAACAAGAATCAAAGAAATCATTACATGAAGAACAAAAGAAACGTGAAGAAGAACAACGTGCTAAACGTCAAGAAGAAGAACAAAAGAAATTGGATGAAAAGAAATCTCAATTAAAAGAATTAAATCAAATTGATGAATTAAGTTCATTGGAAAGAATGTTAAAAGAACAACAAGATAAAAACATTAATGAATTGGATGATTTTGTAAATTCATTGGAAGCATTCTCATTTGAAGGTGGTGTTGATGATAGTCAACCTTACTCTTTCAATCATAAAATGTATGAAATGTCACCTGAAGCATTGGATAAAATATCAATCACTGATTTACTTCAAGGTTTAAAACAAACTGTTAGATCTGTAACTAAATTTGATGTTGATGATAGTAAATTTGAATTACCAACTGGTATTGAAAATGTATTAAAACGTTTACCAAATCCAAAGAAATTACAACATTCAAATTCACAACAACAAGTTCATGAAACAAATCAAGATTCAAATTCAACTCCATTCGATGGTGATAATAATGGTTTACCACCACCACCACCACCAGGTGTATATGATAGTGTTGATGAAGCTGATGTTATTAATCAATTTGGTGATTTACCATTACCACCACAAATTAACGATGGATTTTCATTACCACCACCAGCCTTTGGTTTACCACCACCACCACCAACATCATCATCTGGCGGTGTATATAGTTTACCACCAATGCCAACATTTGATTTCGGTATGATTGATCCAGTACTTGGTGCACCACCACCACCACCACCATCATCATCATCAGATTCAGCATCAACTGGTCCATTAGCATCAACAAATAAACCAATTGCAACTATTCCAATTCTTTCATCAACACCAGTTCAAGCAGTCGTTGAATTACCACAAATATTACAAGATGAAGAAATTTCATTATATTCATTCTATGAATTTGCAAATAAGAATTTCAATTCAGAAAAATTAAAACAAAAAGAAGATATTTTCAGTTACCAAAAATCACATATTAAATCATCATTATTGGTTCACTCAGATGCAGATCAAACTAAATTAGCAGTTGAAATATTTAGCAAAGTTATTACATATATGACAAGTAATCCATTAGTTTCAAAGAAAGATCCTTCAGATTTTTACGCACCAGTTAAATTTATTTTAACAAAAGGTCTTTCAACAGAAGGTTTACGTGATGAAATTTATTGTCAATTAATTAAACAATCAACAAGTAATCCAATTCAAGATTTAAATATACGTGTTTGGGAATTAATTCATTTCTGTTGTTCAACTTTCCCACCAACTAGAAAATTAATTAAATATTTTGCAGCATATTTGAAAACAACAATTCAACAAGCTGATCAATCTAAATCCGTTAAAGATTCTGCCTCTGCATCATATCATATACTCCAAAGATTTAATTTAAATGGTAATCGTAAACAAGTACCATCATTAACTGAATTGGAATCAATTAAAGAAAATCGTCCAATTTTCGTACGTATTATTGCAACCGATGGCTCACTTAAAGGTCTACATATTGATAGTGCAACAACTTGTGCAGAATCATCAAATGATTTATCACAACGTTCACGTATGCGTCCAAATTCAAAAGATAATGGCTTCTCAATACTTGAGTCATTTAATGGAATTGAAAGAGATATTGCACCATCTGATAAACTTTGTGATGTTCTATCAAAAGTTGAAAATCTTCAAGCTACTCTATCCAGTAAAATTCAAGTAAACTTTAAATTCATTTTCAAGAAAAGATTATTCTTTGATACCGATATCAACCAAACAACACATACCAACACTATTGAAAATGATTTCTATGTTCATCAATTATACAATGATTTACTTTTCAATTCATCATTTTGTAAAGATCAAGATTTCCAAATTTCAATTGGTTCATTAAAATTACAAGCAGAATCATTTGATTACACTGATGAAATTAAACAATGGTTACCTGGTAATGCACGTGGTAAATATTTTACAACAGATATTGAAAAGAATCGTTTCGATGATTTCGTTGCAAAATATAAATCACATAAAGGTATGAGTCAAGAAGCAGCAAAGAAACAATTATCAACAATGTTACTTAGTCATACATTATCAAATCATTCGTTGATTTCATGTGAACATCAATCAACTGATCCATCTGTTTTACAATCAATTCCAAAACAATTTATTATGGCATTAAATGTTACTGGTATTCATTTGTATGATAGTGCTGTTGGTAATAAGAAATTAGATACAATTAAATATTCAGCACAATCTAGTACATTGAAATCCACTGATAAATCAGTTACATTAACATTGGAAAATAAACAACAATTTGAAGTATTCACTTCAGATGTCTCAAAGATTGTATCATTGGTTAAAGAGTATTCAATGTTCCTTAAAAATAATGCAAAATACGCAAGAGCATTAAAAGATTATAATGTATCAGATACTAGTTTACTTTCATTCAAAAGAAATGATATCATTACAATTACATTTAAAGATCAAGAAAATAAATGGTACATTGGTACATTAGCTGGTAGAGAAGGTTCATTCCCAGTTGACCATGTTGAAATTTTATTAACTGATTCACCACCACCTGCTCAACCACCAACTTCTTCAATGTCTCCGCCAATGTCTCCAACAATTCCACATATTACAACTGCTCATCCACCAACCCCACCTATAATTAATGATTCAATGAGCCCACCACAAGCTGGTATGTTACCACCACCACCACCACCAACAACAACCAGTAGTAGTCCAATGGATATTCCAATGATGGGATTACCACCACCACCACCAACCGGTGCAGGTTCACAATCTACATCACCACCAATGTTTGGCGCACCACCACCACCACCACCACCATCAAATATGTCACCATCTCCATTATCATTTAGTGGTAATAATACTCCACCTCCACCAATGATTAATACACCTCCACCAATGTCTTCATCACCACAACCAATGTTAAATAGATCATCATTAAGAATGTCATTAGTTAATTCAAGTGAAGATGCATTATCAAATGATGATCCATCAAAGAGATTAACAGTATCACCAGGTATAACAACTGATTCACCATTATCTCAATGGGCATCAACTAGATTCCGTTCATTCAAGAGAGCATCGGTAATGAATGCAAATCAAACATTAAAACGTAAAACACCAATTGATCCAAATGTTGCATTTTACTTTAACAAAGATCCAATTAAGGAATCATTAATTGAAAGTGATATCAAATTATCAAAGAAAGCAATTAAAAACTTTTCAGAGATTATGATGTGGATGGGTGATTATCCAATTCCAAAAGGTCAAACACCATCATCCATACTTCAATCAATTGTATCACGTGGTATTGAAAATCATGAATTACGTGATGAAATTTATTGTCAAGCATATCGTCAAACCAATCGTAATCCAAAAGTTGAATCAACTAAAAAAGGTTTTGAATTGATTTATTTCCTTTCAATTACATTCTCTACATCAGATTCATTACTTCAACCATTCATTGAACAATTAATGACTAGAAATATTGCAATTCAATCAAGTGCACCACAAACTGCATTACTCATTCAAACTTGTATTGAAAAATTAGAATCACATCCAATCGCTTCATATCAACAACGTAAAATGGGTCCATCTTCAACAGAAATTCAATCATTCCGTGCAAATCTTGAAAATGGTGATATTAGTACTTGTAAAATTCGTTTCATTGATCAATCAACTAAATTGGCTAAAATTTCAACATACACCACTGTCAGAGAAATCACTGAAACTGTTTGTCGTCAATATGGTATTTCACAATCATACATTAAATTATTTGGTATTTGTGCCGTTAATGAAATTGCTGGTATTTCCAAAGTACTCTCTGAAACAGATATGGTTTATGATGTATTAACACGTTGGGAACAATCTGAAGAAAAGGGTGAATTTTACTTCCAAGTACGTCGTCGTTTCTTCTTGGATGATGTAAATAAAATATTAGATCAAGAACATCTTTGGACAGATGATGATATTTGTTTCGAATTAACATTTGTTCAAATTCGTGATGAATGGTTAAGAGGTATTCATAGTATGGTTAACGAAAAAGATTCATCATTGGTTGCTGCAATTCTTGTTCAATTACTTTATCCAAATCAATCAAAATTAGTATTGACAAAAGAAATTATTCGTCAAGTTTTACCAGATCAAATTATGTCTTCTCAAAATATTAAATTATGGATTTCAAATGTTGAATCACATATATTTGAATTGGTATCACAATCACCTGAATACTTAAAATTAATGTTTATTCATTTAATTGGTACTAAATCCAGTATTTTCGGTTGTACATTGTTCTCTATTCAACAAAAAGAAAATCCACCAAAAGCTTGGTTGGCAATTAGCAAAAAAGGTGTTTCCATTTTCGATCCTCATTCAAAAGAATCTAAAAACTTTTGGACTTTCCAATCAATTTCAAATGTCGCTTTCACTGATGATACTTTTGTAATTATGACTGGTAATTTAATGAAGCCAATCAAACAAACTTTTACAACTGATGAACATTCTTCAATTGCTTCTGTTTATCAATTTTATTCAACTCAATAAATAATAATAATAATAATAATAATAATAATAAAGGTGTACCAAGTGTAGTAATATATAAATTAAAACAAATAACAATCTAACAATATAACAATATAAATAAAACTTAAAAAAAAAAAAATATATGTATTTATTATAAATAGAATTAATCATCATGATAATTAAAATTTATTGTTAATAATATGTTTGTTAATATATTTATTATTGTTAAAAAAGAGTAATATAAAATGAGTAATTAATTGTTTTGTTGTTTTTAGATTTGAATAACCAACTATTATATTTCTGTTATTGATGTTATTGTTGATGAGGGTTGTTTTGATATTATTATCACTTATTGCAATTACATTGTGTTTATTCTTTTTCATTTAACACTTGATCCTGTTTGCTCAAATTTGAACTTTTAACATTACAATTATAAGTACCAAAAAACTATACATCATCTTTTCCAATGATATCACTTGATAATCTTTTACCCAATATAGTAACCAAACTACCAGATAATAAACACTATTGGATATCCTAAATTCAATTTGATATTAATTTTAATATTTGATTTTTTACAATATATTTCATTATAATTAATTAAATTAAATTGAATTAATTCATTATAATTGAATTATTTACTACTACTAGTTGATATCATTGAGAGAGAAATCTAAGATCCAATAGTAACACCTAAATTGATTATTTAAATAAAAAGATTTTTGGATATCAATTTGATAACAATTCTATAAATACCAAAAGAATTTTACATCATTATTTTAAATGTAAAAACTAAAATATAATATAAAACACCAGGTACATATCCATATCTAATGTAATTTGAAATCAATTTGGTTGTTAACTATCTCACACCAAATGTGGTAATAATAATAACTAGAAGAAACAACAATAATACCTTCAAGAAGTTTGATATCATAACATACATACATAAATATATTCAATGGGTAATAAACAATAGCACCCTGATCAAAACAAGTGTGAAAAATGGATTGTTGGATGCCTCACTAATATTAAAAGTAAATTTTTTTTATATTTTTTTGCTAAAATTTTTTTTTTTTTAGACTTTTCCAAAGAATTTACATACAAAACAGTCCGACTACCTCATCTGGGCACACATAAATTTTATTTAAATAAAATAAACAAAAACACTTTTAAAATATTTGTAAAATTATTAAAAATTAAAAAAATCTGTTAAACGTAAATTTTTTTTTTATTTTTTTTTTATTAATTTTCAAACCCCGCAAAGCATACGAATTCGATACATAATATACAATACACAATAATAAAAATAAATAAAGTAAATCGCTATGGTTAGCTTACTTATTATTTCAGTAACATTATTTCTTTCATTGTTATTTCATGTATCATTTATAGGTGCTATAATAATATTATTTTTTGCAATGATATTATTTGTGCATTTTTCACCCTATTTAAAAATAGATGGAGTTGGTACTTCAAGTAGCAGGATATCAAGAAGAATGCCACAAACTAAAACAGATTAAATTATAAAAATAATATAATAATAATAATAATAATTAAAAATAATAATAACAAGAGATAAACTTATATTACACAAAACATACAGTAGTGTCGTTCAATATGTATAAAAATCGCATACACACATTCTAGTTGGTTTCAGTTAGTTCAAGAAATCAAGCAATAAAATAAATAAACAATAAATAATTAATAAATTTAGTTGTAGTGCAAACTATATTTAATAAATACTATATCAATTATGTATTTGTGGTGTTTGAGTTCAAAAAAAAAAAAAGTTTATTATAACAATTATAAAATGTTAAATTATATAATTCATATCCCAAATATGAAACACAGTTTAAATTAAATTTGTTTTTTTTTTTTTTTATTTATATATATTTATTTGTTTTGTAGTTTTGTTTTAAATTAGTTTACTTCCATTTCAGCACCGATTGCCTTTAATTTAGCAACTATTTTATCTGCTTCTTCTTTTGAAACTTTATCTGCTACAATTGATGGTACTTTTTCAACAAGTCCTTTAGTTTCCATTAAACTTAATGATGGTTTAACTTCTCTTAATTCTTTAATAATTTTATATTTTGCTCCATCTGGTACTTTCATAAGTCTAACTTGGAATTCTGTTTTTGCTGCAACTGGTGCTGCAGCTGCGGCTGCTGGTGCTGCTGAACCACCACCACCACCACCACTACCAAATGATGAAAAATCAATATCTGGTACTCCTAATTTGGCCTATAAAATATAAAAATACGCATGTTAGAACTACATGGTCCCCACATTTGTCCAAACAACAAACAAACAACAACTAAACAAACAAAAATGATCCAAGTCTTTGCTATGAGAGGAGAGGGAGTATCATATGATTCATGATATGATGATGTTGGTAATATTATTACCACTTCTCATTCAAAAGATCATTTGAATGACTTGAATAGTCAGTGATGCATTAACCAATCATAAACAATGATCTTCTTTGTGGGTGAATAAATGTTGAAACCCATCATTAATTAAATTGTTGAAAATTAAACTGATTACCTGTATCCTGTACCAATTTAATATTTGTGATTTATAAATTGACCCTTAACCAACCAATAAATCCTTAAACCATACCCTCTCTTTTTCTCTTCCTCTTCTTTTTTTTCTTTCTTGTGAATGTATATTTCTAAAGTATATAGATTCTGTGCACACAACAAAAAACACATAAATTATTATTATAGCATAAATTAAACATACTTGTAAAAGACTGGTCAAGTCAACAACTTCTAATAAAGAAAGTTTGGTAATTCTTTCAACTAAATCTTGAACTTCTGGTGTTGAGGTTTTTCCTGGTGCAACAGTAACTTGTTCAATTGTTACTTTATCAGTTGTGAAAAAACGTGTATTTCTATATATTGATGTATTATTGCATTTATTTAACCTGTGTTTTTTGGTGTTGGATATTGATTATAATTAGTCATCAAAACTATTTTTTTTCATATGAAAAATCTATATGTGTTGAAATTGATTGATGTTTTTTTTTTTTTCGTTTTCGCAAAAACATCACACACAAAGATCTGATCTTTTTTAATTTAAAAAAAAACAGAAAAAAAAAAACATACTTTGAAAATGTAGAAAAACATTTATTTAATGATAATCTTGAGATCATTCTATATTATATATATATATATATTGAAAAAAACAAAAAAATATATTTGTATGTGTATTTGAGTGATGTCGAGAAAACTAAAAAAAAAAATGTAAAAAATTCAAAAAAAAATAAAATAAAAAAAAAAAATAAAAAACTATAGCGTAAAATTTTTCATATGAAACGAAAAAAAAAAGTAAAGAAGTTCTGTTCATTTTGATTTTCATCAAATATAAAAAAAATAAAATTTTATTGTTTAAATGACTGGTGATATCTCTTCTTCAGTATTAATTGTATTTGTAGTAGTTGCAGTTGTTGTTGTTTCTCTAATTTTATTTGCAAAGTGTCTAAAACATTGGAGTATAATATTATTTTCTGCAGATATATCTCTTTCAAATAACTATAAGAATCAATACAATTAGTAATATGAATTATTATAAAAGCTATAGCATTATGAATTTAAATACCTTTGTAAATAATGAATCTTGAAATTTGTTGATATTTGATTCTTTTTGTTTTTGTTTTTTTCCTGTTGATTTTTTATTTTTTTTATTACCATTATTGTTGTTATTGTTATTTTGAGATTTAATAGGATTCTCTGCAACTTCTTTATTAAATTCTAATGTTGATGGTAATTCTTCGATTGGACCAATATTTTCACCAACACAATGATCTTTTATAATATTATCAGGTCTTTGTACTATTTCATTATTGATATCTTCATTTCCTTCTTTTTTTTCTTTAATTTGTTCTGTTGTTATTGTTGGTGCTGCTGTTACTTCTATTGTTTGTGTTGGTTTTGTATTTGGTTTTTTTTTTTCATTTTTGGTGTTGTGATTATTATTTTGTGGCTTTCTTTTTCCATTTGGTTGAGAATATTTATTTTTTAATAGTTGACCTCTTTTTCTAGACTCTTCTTCTTCTTTCTTTTTAGCTTCAATATTTGCTTTTGACGGATATCTTTTTCTTCTTTCTTCTAAATAACGTTGAATATCTTCAGGTGATTCTTGAATTTTAATTTCTTTTAATCTTTGATTAAATAATTTAATTCTTTTCATTTCTTCTTTATCTTCATCATTTTCATCTTTAACTTTTCTTTTAAATTTACCATTGTTATTGTTATTATTATTCTTGTTATTTTTGTTATTGTTGTTATTGTTGTTGATATTATTGTTATTTTTTGGTTTATTTTCATTTGTAGCGGTTGTTTGTGTATTTACATTTTGTTCATTTTGTACATTGTTGTTTTGTTTTATATTTTTGTTGTTTCCCTTTTTTCCATTTCCCTTATTATTATTATTATTATTATTATTATTAAAATTGTTGTCATTGTTGTTGATTCTTTTATTATTTACATTTTTATTATTATTTGGTTGCAGAGTAGTTTTTTGAGGTTCGATATTTTTATTTATATTGCTACTCGAGCTAATATCAATGGCTCCATTTGTTGTTGATGATGCATCTGCTGAGTATGTTTGTAATAAATCTGATAAATCCATAATATTATTTATCAATAATTGCAATATAATATAACAAATAGCCCAAAAGTAAAACTAAAAAAAAAAAAAAAAAAACAAATTTTGTCGTTTTTTTGCAAATTTAATTTTTTAAAAAAAAAACGTTTGCAATTAAGAGATATAAAATTATTAAGGAAGATAAATGAATGAAAATGTAATTTAAAATGTTTCGTATTATATATATATTTATTTTTGAATTGTTTTTTGTTTTTTTTTTTTTTTTTTTTTTTTTTTTTTAATTTATTTTTTAATTTTTGGTTTTTTTTTTTTTTTTGGGTGGGGTTTTAGCAGTGGGGGGGGGGGGGGGGAGGGGGTGTGGTGGGGGGGGGGGGGGTTGGGTGTTGTGGGGGGGGGGGGGGTGTGTGGTTGGGGGGTTTTTTTTTTTGTTTTGGGGGTGGGGGGGGGGGGGGGTTTTTGTTTTTGTTTGTTTGTTTGTATGTTATGACACAAGGGAGTGGGGGGGTATGGGAGCGCGGTGTGGGCTGGGGG
>JACAFY010019227.1:1684-12664 GCA_015252635.1 Dictyostelium capitatum | reverse complement strand
ACAAACAAACAAATAAATAAACAAACAATTAATATTATTATTAATAAATAATATAGTGGATTCATTTTGTACATTTGGTTGTCTAAAGATGTTTTTTGAAAAAATATTTTTTAATATGTCACAAGTTATTATTTTTTTCTAATTTATCCGTTATAAATTTAAAAAAAAAATTACTTTTTTCTTTAGCAATACAAATAACTATCAGTGGTCCCAAGTGATAAATTTAAATATTTTCTTAAATATTTACTAAAATATCTCTCGTATGATGTTCAAAAATTCAAAAAAATAAATATCCGTTAAACACCCAAGATGTCACATGTTTACGCGCAAAATACAATTTTAAAAAACTCTGTTAAAAAAAAATTTTATGTGGTAAAAAAATCGCATCATAATTATTAAGTCAGCTGCTTGAACACACGTTTTTACTGTAAATATTTAAACCAAACATTCATAATTTCAAATATTCATATACAATACAAACAGTTTTAATTAGTAAGTTACAACAATAATAATTTAAAGAGACAACTCAATCATTGCAGTACTGCGCATACTATAAATAATAGTTCGCACACATACAATAAAAATAATAATAATAATATTTCACATATAACAACAAAATCAAATTTTTTTAAGTTGAATAAAATTATTAATACCAACACAATTTCTATCATTTACAGTACAATCTATATTTTCATAAACAACAACCAACAAATAATTTCAAAATGTCAGAAAAAGCCGCATCAACTACAACCACCACTGCTAAAGCAACCAAAGTAAAGAAATCCGTTCCACGTGTCAGCAAAAGTGGAGAACCAAAATCCAAACCAGAATCAAGATCAGCTCGTGCAGGTATTACTTTCCCAGTATCTCGTGTTGATAGATTATTAAGAGAAGGTCGTTTCGCACCACGTGTTGAATCAACTGCACCAGTTTATTTAGCAGCAGTCCTCGAATATTTAGTATTTGAAATTTTAGAGTTAGCTCACAATACCTGTTCAATCAGCAAAAAAACTCGTATCACTCCACAACACATCAATTGGGCAGTCGGTAATGATCTCGAATTAAATTCACTCTTCCAACATGTAACCATTGCATACGGTGGTGTTTTACCAACTCCACAAGCTGCTTCAACTGATAAGAAAAAGAAAACAACTGGTAAAAAATCTGCTGCATCTGAAGCCTCATCTCAAAATTATTAAGACAACACTTATGGAAGCTTATAAATTATAAAAAAAAAAAAAAAAAAATACCCAATTCTATAGATCACTAATCATGCTTTATAAATTGGTATTTTAAAAAAATATTCAACTGTTTATACAAAAAAGGTTTTTTTCAAAACCACTACATGTTCCTAAAGATTAAAAATAACTTAAAATTTCTACTTATCATCATCATCTATATCATCACCATCTCTTTCATAATTGTTTTTTAAAAAAAAAAAAATAGTTTTATTTCATTTTATATCAAGTGTTTTGTTGTAAATAATAAAAAAATAAGGTATTCTTTTAAAGTAAATTGATTTATGTTAATAAATTAAAGTTGTTATAAATTTATTCTTCTGAGGGTATAATGTTTGTTACTTTGGTTGTTTTTTTAAAAATTGGTTTTTTTGTTGTAGTTATTTCACCTGTAATGTACAGCATTGTTTGTACTATAGTGTGACATGTGTTGTTGATGTTGTTGCGTAATTTTAATTTTTTTTTAATTATAAAAGAATACAAAGATTGAAAAAAAATAATTTTATAATAATGTCATCAAGGGTCATCAGTTTCAAATTTATAAAACCAATTAGCTGATAATAGATGAAAAGGGTAAAGGATGGGTATGTGAGTGTGTATTGGCACCATATTAATATAGATAAGTATTTTTTTTATAATTGGGAACCAGAACCATGTTTCCAGCTGCTTATTATCATATATACTAATATTTTTTATTTTTTATGTTAATAAATTATTTTAAGAAAATTAGAAATGAAAAAGATTTATATTATCATTTATATAGAAAAAATAATTTTATTTGATTCTATATATATATAAAGTGAATAATAAAAAAATTTTGTTGTAAATAATAAAAAAATAAGTTATTCTTTTAAAATGGGAATTGACATGTGTTGTTGTATGTTTTTCTATTGTTGTATGTAAGAAATTCGAAAATAATTAAAATCAACTTTTATAATGATGTGAAGTATAGATGTGATTAGTTATATTAATGATTTACTATTATTTTAAAGATTATTTCAATACTAGATAATAATACAAAAACTATTTCTTTAAAACAAGTTTGTTTGATTACCATTTAATATTTTATTTTTATTTTGAGTTAATGATTAGTGAATTTAAAGTAATATATAATTATATATAATTTGAATAGATATCAATATAATTATTGTTTTTTTTTTTTTTTTTGTTTACCAAGCAATTTTAGCTATTGGACCATTTGGGAATTTTCTAACAAAGAATTTTCTAATTTCATCAATGAATAAAATTATCAAAGCAAATGGAATAGGTAATAACCAATATTTAATAGGAACATCACCAGTACCAAATAAACTTTGAATCCAAGGAACTTTAGTAACAATTAATGCAACAGTTAATGAACAAATACAAGATACAATTAAATATGGATTACGTCTCTTCTTACGAATTGGATCATCAGTTAAAATTGATAATTGACGATTTCTAATTGCCAATAAATTACCCCATTGAAGTATAACCAATGTAATAAATGTAACTGATGTACCAATTGGTACATAAATATTATTGAAATCATCAGCAGATACAGTTGCATTTGAATAATTGATATTACCAAATGTAAATACTAAATCTTGAAATCCTAATCCAGTGTATTCTTTCAAGTAACAAAAGAACATACCCATTGAAATTGCAGATTGAAGTGTACCAATTAATAAATATGAATGAGCATAAATCTTCAATGTAATTAAATGATCTTTTTTTGCATTACGTGGTTTCATTTTCATTAGATCATATTCTTCTTTTTCCATAATCAATGATAATGCAGGGAATAAATCTGTAAAACAACAAATTATAATCATTAAAAATGATGATAAAGGACCTGGTGTACCAAAGAATGAGTTTACAAATACTGGCATAATTTCACTCCAAGAACCTGCTGGTAAAAGATAACCAATTACTTTTTGAAGATTTTGAAATACCAATCTACCAAGTCTAATTGCTTCAGTAATTGAACTAAAAGAACCCAATAAAACTAAATCTGCAGCTTCAATTGCAACATCACTACCAGATACAATTGCAACACCAACATCTGCTTGTTTAAGAGCTGGTGTATCATTAACACCATCACCAGTAACACAAACAATACCACCTCTTGATTGAAATTCTTTAACAATTATTAACTTTTGTTCTGGTGTAGTACGTGCAAATACAATTTCTTCATATTTGTTTATTATTGACCAATGATTTTCATTTAATTCATTCATTTCTGGACCATTAATTAATAAACTACCAGTTTTATAAAAACTTTCTTCTTGTGAGTAAAAGTTTATTATATCATCAACTGTATCAAATGGTTTCTTTGTTGTTATTATTTCTTGATCAATCATCTTTGTTGTATGATCAGTGAAAATACCAACTTGAGTAGCAATTGCAGCAGCAGTAATTCCAAAATCACCAGTAACCATAAAGAATCTAACACCAGATTTGCGACATGTTGAAACTGTTTCTTTAATTTCTGGACGTGGTGGATCCATTATACCAACTAAACCAATGATTGTTAAACCATTTGTGCATTTTGTTTCAAGTTCTTTTTGGAAATCATCACTTGAAATTGGAGTGTATGGTGTATAGAATTTTCTTGCCAATATTAAAACACGTTTACCTTGTTCTGCCCATGTTGTTTGAATGGATTTAATCTTCGCAATTGAATTCTCATCCAATGGAATTTCAGTGTTTGTTGATGTTGATAATACTCTATTACACATTGGTAAAATTACATCTGGTGCACCCTTTACATGTACAATTTGATTATCCATTGTTGAATAACCAAATGTTTTAATTGCACCAGATACATCATTAATTTGATGAAGGGTCATCATCCATTTGTTTTTTGAATTAAATGGAATATCAAATAATCTTTGATATGAATCACGAATATCATATAACATACCATTTGCCAATAATTGACCAAATTTGAAAATAGCTACATCAGTTGCATCACCATTAATTTGTCTTTCGTGTGTTGGATCCTCTGGCATTGGTTCCCATGTTGAATTATTACATAATGAAGATGCAAGTAACATTTGTTGAATGGAGGAGCTAGCATAACTTGGATATTGATCATTGTTACTATTGACTAATATTGAGTAACATTCATCAGGTGTCATATTTGGAGTATCGATGAAACCAACTGCAGTAACAAACATTTTGTTTTGTGTGAGAGTACCAGTTTTATCACTACAAATTAAATTTACAACACCAAGAGTTTCAACAGTAGTGAGAGATTTTGGAAGAATATTATTCAATTTCATCTTTTTAGAGATAACCAATAGAGTGAGTGCAACTGAAATAGGGGTCCCCTCTGGAATAAAAGCAATTACACATGACAAAACATTAACCAACATTTGAGAAACACTCATAAATGATGGATAGCTAACACGAAGCCATGCAGCCCATTGAATAGCGAATATGGAGGCTAAAACAATAGTCATATAAACAATGATCTTTACAAAACGATTAATTTCCTTTTGAATTAATGGTTTTTTTTCTTTGGCAGAATTTGATAACTTTGAAATTTTACCCATCATTGTATTATTACCACTTTGTAATACAACACCAACACCACAACCATTTACAACATGAGTACCCATAAAACAGACATTTTTAGATTCGTTCAATAATGGACTTGTGCATTTTGTAGTGGCTGTAATTGGTTTACTTTCTCCAGTTAAAATTGAATTGTCAAATTTCAAATCGTTTGATTGTAAAACCATCATATCAGCTGGTACTTTATTTCCAATTTTCAAATGGATAATATCACCTGGCACAACACTTTTAGATGGAAGCATTCTAATACAGCCATCTCTTACAATTAAACATTCTGATGGGATCATATCTAAAATTGATTTCATTACTCTTGATACAGACCAATCTTGAAATGCTGAAAATAAGGTTGATGAAAAAATTACAATCAACTAATCACAACATTGATTAAAATAGTAAATTAATATATAATAATTTTGAATATATGAGTGATGATGGTAATTTTGTAATTTTGTAATACAAAATACATACAACTAGAATAGCTAATGCAAGATTTGTTGGACTTGAAGGTGGTGGAGAAAGAGGTGGTCTCCAACAAGCAAAAAATACACCTACTCCCACCCAAAGAACACAATTAAAACCACCAAAGACATAAAAGAATAACTTTTTAAGGTAATTTGTTTTTTGTGGAGCTAATGTATTTGGACCATACACTTTTAATCTTTGAGTTGCAGCAAGTGAAGTTAAACCATGTTCAAGGCTAGTATTCAAAGTACGAAATACAACTTCTTCAGATAGGGTATGCAAGGGAACATCACTTTGAATAATAATTGAATTTGTTGATTTGGAATTTGATGGCTCAACAATTTCAACTGAACTATAATCCTTGTTTGAATCAATTTGATCCATTTTTATATTTGTTGTGGTTTTATTGGACATTTAATAGTAATTATAATATTTAAAAGTGATGTTGAATTGCTTAAAGCTTGTGATGAAATAATTTTGTTATACTTTCTATAAAACATAATATAACCGTGTATGTGCGTATGTGTAAATAATAATAAAAAATTTTAAATTTTATTTTTTCCCTTTTATACTTTCATCATTTTTTTTTTTTTTTTAGTTAGTTTAGTGGGACCGCTACTTTTTGTTAAAAAGAAATAGATATCGAAAAATAAATAAAGAGTATTGTACAAAACAGTGTAACACCAATATAAATTAGTTTTTTGAATAAATTAATATTATTATTTTCGTTATTTTTTTGGCGTTCTATATTTATCTTTTTTTTATTTTTTATATCAAAATATCATAGATCATAAATAAAGACCCAGTTTGATTTCTTTTTTTCAGACCACGAATCTTTAAATACACCACTAAATAAATACAATATTTGCATTATTATTTTTTATTATTTGTTTGCAAATATCATATGGAAAAAAAGAATTTTATTTTTATTAGAATTTAATATAAACTTTCTTTATTTGTAAACTTTTAGAATTAATGATGCTATTGTGATTATATTGATTTAACCAGTCTGTGCTAGTATTAATAAAACATAAAAAACCGGTCAGATAACACGTTTTTTTTTAAATTTTTTTTTTTTCACTCACTCAAAAAATTTTTCATTTTTTTTTTCATTTTTTTTTTAAACTATTTATTTGTTTTTGGATGATTTAATATGAATCATCAAAAAAAAAGTGTATGTGTGTGTATATATATATATATATATATATATATATATATATATATGTATGTATGTTTTATGGTGTATATGCGCGTTGTTCTTTATTTATCTTGTTTTAATATTTTATAAAAATGATTTGTTATTGAATATGTATTATTATAGTTTGTATTATTTGGCATTTGACCACATAAAGTATAACCAACAGATTCATATAATTTCGAAGAGAATTTATGTGTTGAATTTGTATCTAATATTAAATATGTTTTTCCTTTTTCCAATGCTTTCTTTTCAATTTGATATAATAATGATTTTGATATTCCTTTACCTGCATGTGATTGTTTAACCATTAATTTTTGTACTTCTGCTCTATGTGAAATAACATCATATAATGTATCCCATGAAATTTGAATTGTACCAACTATTGTATATTGTTTTTGTTGTTGTTTTTGTTGTTGAACTTCTGCTTCATCTACTGATGCAGCACCACTACTATCATTATTTGTAACCGCAATTAATAACGAACGACATTCAGTTTTATCATTTAATTCATCTTCTATTTTTCTCCAATATCTTGCAGATAAATCACGTGATAATGGATGTTTAAAACCTAAATCACCAAATTCTGTACAATCTATTAACATTTGAATTAATTGTTCTTTAATATTTTCATTGAAATCACCTGATTTAATCTCTACTATTTCTATTTCGTTCATTATTATATATCTGTAGTTTGTGTTTGTATGTTATAGTTATTGCTAAAAATAATAAAATTTTTTAAAAAAAAATATCAGAAACCAGTATTACTCTGTTTTTTAACCGACCTCGCCTACATCATAATTATTACCAAAAATAAATATTTTTTATTGTTGTAAAAATAAATAATAATTTTTTTTTTTTTTTTTTTTTAATTTTTCATTTTTTGTAAATTTCAACAACAACAAATAAATACATAATAATAAAGATGAGTAAATTTCAACCATATGACAACGATGATGATGACGATAATACATTTGAAGAAATAAAGAAATTACAAAATGCAAGAAAGAGTAACGTAAATATTTATGACGACGATGATGATGATCACTATGAAAACGATAAAACAAATAAAACTAAAACCAAACCATCATCTAAAAAACATAAAAGTTCAAGATATGAAGATGAAGAAGAAGACCAATCATTAAAAAGAGAATTTGAATCATATTCAGCACCAAAACATTTATTAGATACATTACCAATCGATCAAGATTATGATGTAAGTAAAAACACATCCACTACATATTATATATATATATATATATATATATATATATATATATATATTGATATTCATAACTATATACTAATATACATAGTACTATTACAATTTAGCCATTAAAAAAATATAGAGCACCAACAGTTGCAGAACAAGAAACAGAATATAGATCTAGATGGAGAAAAAGAGAACTTGATCCAACTAGAGATTATGATCCATTTACAGGTAAAGGTGATATTAATAAAGGAAAGAGTTATAGAGAGATAATGATGGAAACTCAATTGGCAAAAGAAGAAAAAGATATTCTGTATAAAATTGAAAAAAAGAAAAAAGAAGAACAAGAATTGGAAAAACAAAGAAAAAGAAAAGAAGAATATGATAATAAACATAGCGGTAAATCAAGTAGTAGTAGTAGTAATGGTAGTAGTAGTAGTAGTAGCACCACTAGCAGTAGCAAGAATAATTATAATGATAAAACACCACCTTCAACTTCATCAACATCAACTTCAACATCAAAATATTATTATAAAGTTTTTAAAAATGGTGATATGGTAGAAGATTCAAAACAATTAAAATTGGATGAGATATTAACATTTGGAAGAGATTACAGTAGAAATAAAGTAGTATTGGAACATCCAAGTTGTAGTTCAGTACATGCATCTATATCATATACCAAAAGATATCCAGTTTTATTAGATTTAAATAGTACAAATCAAACATTTTTAAATGGTAAAGAAATAACACCACATAAACCATACGATCTATATGAAGGTGATAAAATTAAATTTGGTGGAAGTACAAGAGAATATATAATTTATAAAAAAAAATAATATAATAATAATAATAATAATAATAATAATAAAAACCAAATTAATTTATTTCAATTAATGTATTTATAAAAGAATATCTTGAAAAGAATACAAATAAATATCTAAACCATACAAATTGACTTTTATGTTTTGTCATTGGTGGATAACTTGAAGGTGGAAATAAATTTAATGTTGTTGTAATCTTTGTACTATTTGAATTATATAATGATGATAAAACTGATTTTGTCAATGGAATATCTGCAATACCAATATACTTTCTTAATAAATTTACAGTTTCTAATTTATATGCTATAATCTTTTTGACTTGTTGTTTACCATTGTTTCTATTTCTTTTTACAATGAATGATTGTAATGCATTTGCAATTGATATATGATTTGGGTGATTTGAAATACCATATTCATCAAAACTAATTATTATATCAGCATTTGTTTTTTGAGCGTATAAATTGATTTCTGCTTCAACTTGATTTAAATCCCAATATATTTTCATACCATCTTGAAATTTATTTGATTTGTCTATATAAACATCTTCTTTTTCAATACCCATTTCAATACAACTATCTACCAATTCTTTTTCTCTAATTTTACCTAATCCATCTGCATTCCCATTTGATAAACATACAACTGATATATTATAACCCATTTCATATCTATAATGTTTTATAGTTGGTGTAAAAAACATACATTCATCATCTGGATGTGCAATTACAAATAATACATTTTTAGTCATACTATTATCTTCACCACTGTTATTATTGTTATTTTCAAACAATACAACTATTATATTTGATATTATTAAAATAACAACTGATATTAAAATAAATATTAAATTTTTAATTTTTCACAAAAAACACACAAGGTTATCTAAAAAAATGAAACAAAATGAAAAAATATTGAAAATCACAAAAAAAAAAAAAATTATTCTGTATATAAATTTATTTATTATTAAAAAAATCAATTTAATTAATCTTTGAATTTATTGCTTGGTTAATATAATTTAAAGATACTAATAAATTTAGTTATTTTTTTTTTTTAAAAAAAAATTAAAATAACAAACCTAAAAAAAAATAAAACAAAATACTTTTTATAGTAATTTATATCTATAATAATTTCCAAAACAACACTATTATGTTAATAGTAGTATATTTTTTATAATTGAATTAAAACTTATTTTGTGTGTAATTATAGTGAAAAAATGAGTATAAATAAAGAAGATCATCCAAGTAGTATAAATAGAAAGAGATTAATACAATTAAATGAAATTAATTCAAAAAAGTTTCAAACAATTTTGGATTATTCTGGTATTGATATAAATGAAATTAAATTTTCAGAACTTGGTATTACAAATGACCAATTTGATAAATATGAAGAAAATATTCAAATACCTAATTTTAATTGGAATATTCAAGATAATCAACAAAACAATGAACAACCACCACCACAACAACAACAACATGATGATATTATAAATCAATTACCAGCATGTTTAACTTGTCTAAATAATAATATACCAAGTAATAATTTAATTTATAAAGATGTTCATTATCATCAAAATTTATTATATACATCAGAATATATTAAATTTTTACCATATTCATTAAATGGTACATGTTCATTTGCAGTTATTCCACCATTTGTTAAATTATTTGATAAACAAATTCACACGTTAATTGAAATAAAGAAACCATTTCAATCATCAAAACAATTGAAGTCAAGTATTCATATTGCAATTTGTCAATTAATTGCATCATCAATTCACTCAAAAAAATCAACAACCAATAAAAATCAATCTCCATTGTTACCAATATTTTTATTAACTGATTTAAATGAAAATTGGTATTTCTTTTGGTTTAGTAAATATAATGGTATTAGTAATTATAGTTTTACAAGTGGTAGTAATGGTAGTAATATCATTCATAATGATCATTTTAATGATAACCAATATATTATTGGTAATTCAAATTGTCAATTTAATCAAATTTCATTCACAAATACTACTTCTAGAGCTGAAGCTAAATATTTAGTAAATTATCTATTGTATAGAGTATTTAATATTAAAAAACCAGTTTATAGATGGTGTCGTTATAAATTTAATCATTCATTAAAAAAATTATTAAAACCAATTGGTTCTCAAACATTCTCATTTTGGAATTTCAATAAAAAATATTTAATACCATGTATTTAATAAAATTAAATTTAATATTTTACCACTTTGCCCCCAATGGATTTCACTTGTTTTTAAAGAATGTGGGGTCCAACACACCAAAAATATAATTGATTGTGTGTTTGTGTGAATTGATCCAAAATTTAATATCGGATTTCACTTTGTCTTTAAGAATGTGTTGAATTTTTTTTTTTTTTTTTTTTTTTTTAAAAAAAAAAAAAAAAAAAAAAAAAAAAAAAAAAAATTTTTTTAAAAAAAAAAAAAAAAAAAAAAAAAAATATAAAAAAAATTTTAAAAAAAATAAATAATTTAAA
>JACAFY010019217.1:0-12664 GCA_015252635.1 Dictyostelium capitatum | reverse complement strand
CTTATTCTGGAAAAGAAAATTTTATTCGAGAATAATTATTTTTATCTTAAAATAAATAAAATTTTTCTAGAAAAACTCAATTATTCTAGAAAAGGTCCAATAAAAGAAAAAAGAAAATTTTATAAGTTATTTTATTAGCTATAATTTTTGCCAGTAGCAAAAGTAGCAAAAGTAACAAAAGTACCAAAAATTCTGGGCATATTTGCTATTTTCGTAGCAAAAGTGGCAAAAAGTGTTTTGCTGTGCGTGCTTTAGATTCATTATGAGATAGTTTTATAACGTGATGTTGTGATATAATTTCGTTCATTTCAAAATCTATATTTTCTTGAAAAACTGTTATATCTTTATCTGAATATAAATGTGTACTAGGTTGGTAATGGTGTTGATGATATAAATAAGTATGTTTGTAATAAAAAATTAGTTTGTGTCTATAATATATTTTTTGGTGTGTGAATTTTTATATTTTTAAAAATAAATATTTTTTTACAAAACGTCATTATATATATAAATAACACACCGAACATCCTAAATCCTATTTGTATTATATTTACCGCAAATATTTTTTATCAAAACTCAAATGGATCTTTTTACCGGTAAAATGATCAAAAAAATGATTACCCGATGTGGGTCTTGATCCCACGACCTGCAGCTTAGAAGGCTGCCGCAATTCCGACTTTGCTAATCGGGCTATTTTGATGATATTGGTGTAATATTTGGTCCTAAGATTGAAACTGATACTGATAGGGTATCAGTGAAATCTTCTTACAAACTTTTAAATATATTAAATAGTATAATAAATAAACAAACTATAAAACTATATAACTATTTAGATAAAAAAGGGAATTTAAACCACTTAAACTTTATTTATATATACACAGAGAAACTATTCTAATATTCATAATGATGTCAGACCAACCATATTAATTTGACTTGATATTTATAAGGTTGATCATTACATTGGTGAAATAATATGCTTTAGGAATATAACTTAATGTCCACTATGCGGTGATGTAGAAACATCTGAACATATCTTCTTCACGTGTCCAACAGTAAACCAACAATGTCAAAAAATAATCAACCAACTAATGGATAGATCAAACCACACAAGAGTGACGTGGCATGAACCAATATTGAACCAACTAAACAATGGATGGCTGGCAAACGCAATATCAGCAATATTCGAGATAGCGTGGTTTAGAAGAAACATCATGAAACATGAAGAAAGGTTAATAGAAATCTCATCCACACAAATAACATACAGATTGAATAACGCAAAAGAAGCAGATTGGGAGATTAATGAGGAACTAAAAGTACTGCACATTAAAAGATTAACTCATAAACGATCACAATACACAACATACTAAAGAAATGGATCAACTCATTAACACAAATTGCCATCCACAACATCTCAACAAATACTGCACAATACAAACGCATTTTAATCACACACCAACATCAACATAAACATAATTAAAAAAAAAAAAAAAAAAAAATATTAAGTAGCAACCACAAATACATCATCAAGAGTTGATGATGTATACGTCGGAATGTGGGCATATTATCTTCGTGGTAACTTTTAAAAAAAAAAAAAAAAAAAAAAAAAAAAAATAAAAAAAAAACCAAAAAAAAAAAAAAAAAAAAAAAACAATAAATATATAAACACTTTTATAATACAGGTATGTACCCCTAATAATGAAAAACAAATAATGTATAAACATAATTCTAATATATTTTTTTTAAAATTAGCACATTTAATATAACAATGGAATCAAATAATCAAATTTCAAATCAATTAATTGATAAGGTAATGCAAAATATTACTGAAGTATTAATGGGTACAAATTCTGAAATCACCACAGATTACAACAATTACAACAATCAAAACAATTACAACAATTACAACCAAAAGAAGATAATGGTTAAGGATTAAATAAATTTGTTGAAGAATTTTTGCTCAATCTTAGGTCTGAATATGAAAAGGTATTAATGGTTAAGAATCAAGAGTTATCTGCTGCTACTACACCAGATAATGCAACATCAGTAACACCAACACCAACAAACAGTTCTCCTTCAACACCAGAAATTGCAGTTGAAACTCAACAAGAACAAGAACAAAAGCAATTACAAGATACACAAACTACACCATCACACAAAAGAATTTTAAAAAGAAAACACCACCAACAACACCAACAACGCCAACAACACCAACAACACCAACATCAACAACAGAGACTGGTAAACCATTATCACCAGAAGAAATTCAAGAAAAGATTAAAATTAACACAATTAGAAAGTGGGCTATTGGTAATTTTTGTTAGTGGTTTAAATGTTTATTTGTTGGTAGAAGAAAGAGAAGATTGGGATGGTGTAACTAAAATTGGACCAATTCTTTTCTATAATGACGATGAAATTACCATTCATGAATACATTGTTGGTAATAGTCAATTAATGGAAACTGATTCAATTGAAATGTCAACTTTATTACAATCAGCTAATTTCATTCAAATAAATGAAAATGCAAAATTAATGATGCCAATAGCAATGTACACTTCTCAATCAAATATTGAACCACCAGTGTTAGATTCAATTTCATTAAAATGGATTTCATATGATCAATTAAATCAAACTGGATATCAATTGCAAGATTCACCATGTTGGTTTCCGTTAATTGGTGAATTTGTTAAAGAATTGAAGCTCAAAAATTATTGTGTAAATCTATATGGTATTGCTGGTGCTTGTTCAAATGCTAATTGTCCAAAACCACATATGAAACCAACTGAAGTTATCCCTTCAATTGATTCAAACATAAATACAAATCGTTCTCCATTAAGTCAAGAATTTCGTCATTTAAATCAATTTAATTATGTATTTAGAGCAGGTGGTGTAATTTTATTTTCAGTCCATCAAAATAAAGTAAAAATGTTGTTGGGATGTGAGGACAGAACAGAAAAGAACAAAGCAAAAGATCCAAGTTCAGTTTCTGGTCCTTCATATATACCATTTGGTGGTAAGCAACAAATAGGTGAATCAGCAGTACAAACAGCCGAAAGAGAATTACATGAAGAAACATCACAATTATTTAGTTTACAACAACAACAAATTAAAAAATTATTACATTCTCGTTCAATTGTAAAATTTTGGGCCAATTTTGCAAAATATGTTTTATTTTTGGTACCAATTCAATTTAACTCAACTCTTCCATCACAGTTTGATAGTTTGACCCATAGCAAATCTGAAAAAATGGTTAACATTGAATGGGTGGATGTATCCCAAATTGCTAAGTGTAGTGATTCCAATGGATTCTTTTTACGATCAAATGGCGAAATTGGTGAATGCCAAAATTTATTAGTCACTTTAATGCCAATGTTGAAGTTATTTTTTGATAAATTACCAACCAACGTTGATACTCCAGATACTTTTAATTATCCATTAGCAATGGTATTACCAATACCAGAAATTAGAATTCAAAATCTTGGTAATACAAATATTTGTTCATTAATGCCAGTATCAATTGAAAGAAAAATACTTTATTTCTTGGTTCATTTACAACAATATAATGGTAGATCAATTGCTTCTACATGGGTTCCAGATCAAACTGGTGTGGTTACACTTCCAAATGATATTCCAACTTATGGATTGGATATTATATTAAAAACTGCAAATCGTTTACGTGTTGATCAAAATGATATTTTATTACCAATACTCAATTGTTCAACTGAATGTATTGTGATTCCAAACCCTCAAAATGGTGTCCCTTATGCTTGTTTCATCAAATGATTTTAGAGTAATTCTTTCTGGAAATCATAATCAGTTTCAACCTTCTCCTCTTCTCAGATGTTTGTTAAATGATAAGAGATTGAATGGATTTATTAAATCAGGATTGGATTCAGCTTCTTGTTTTAATTTCCACAGAGAGTGCAGAAATAAATCATGTCATCATCCACATTGTGATTTTTTAGAATCAGAATAAATAAAATCTAAATCCTTCTTCTCTTTTTTTAATATTAAATTATTATTCCTCAAATTATTTATCTTATTATCGTTAATTCAATATTTACAGTTAATTTTTAAAAAAACTAATGAAAAATTTAAAATTTCATAATATTAAGATATTAAATCAACTAGGATTCTTTTTCGTTATTTATAAATAAAAAAACTATATTTAAAAGATTACATTTATTCAAATTTGCATAAATAAAAAATTAATTAATAATAATTAATTTTAATTCTACATGAGGAGAAACCACTTTTGAAAAATATTATTGATGAATTATCAATATCAAATATGGCATCTTGATTTTGATCAATTAAATAATTTTTCATAATTTATCTAAAATCGAGTAATGGTGATAACAATATTAACAGTAATTAATGAATTTTACAAACAAAACCATTTCAAACAAAATGAAATTTTATTACAAATTACAATTTTATCAAAATTAATTAAAATTAATTATTATTAATTAATTTTTTATTTATGCAAATTTATTTATTAATTACACAACTGTAACACCAATAACAAAAATTAATAAATAAATGAATTATAAACTACTACACACAACTGTAACACCAATAACAACAAACAATAGTTAATTTTCAACACTGGCAAATTATAAATGTTTGTATTAATTTAAAAAATAATAAATATAAATAATTATTAAATATATACTAATAAAAATCAATAATTTAATTAATATCTCACAGTTGGTCAATCATGTACTTTCATTATTGGTATTATTTATTGTATTTGGTAATTAAACATTGTTGAATTGTTTGTATGATTATATGTACATGTATGGTTATTAATTATTTGTTTGTATTTGAATAAATGATTAATTATATGTTTGGTAATAAAGATAAATCAACATGTAAAGAAGTAATCTGTTACAAATTAAAAAAACAAAAAAAAAGAGTAGGAGCATCTCCCCACGTGAGCCCGATGGGACCAAGTTGCGAGCCAACAACAGCTCTTCCAGTTTCCCCGTTTATCAATCTGCTCTATTTTACCCCCTTACTCTTTTAGAAGTGGCCGAGCTTGAACTTTGGATTATACATTGCTTTCATTTTGAATATTAAACAATATATCCATTGTATCAAACACGTTACCAACCTTTTTGGAACCAAACTTTCATGATTTGTATGGGTTTATATGTCTTCAATTAAAAAAAATTTAGTTATGGGATACAATGTAACATTTTGAAAATATATTATTTCTATTATTTTTTTTATTTTTTTTTTAATAATAAAAAGTCTTTATTATGCCTTGATTTTATTGTTTGAAAATTCAGATTTTTATGTTTTATATAAACATAATGTTATAATTTAATTATTTTTTTTTCTAAAGTGGTCTCTCCTCATATTAATTAAATTAAATTTTTTACTTTTTTTTTTTTTTTATAAAATTAATTGGTTAGCAAATTCGCCAACACACAAACCATTTGCAGATTTTAGTGAAATGTCTAAACTACTAGATGCAGATTGATAAACGGGAAACTGGAAGAGCTGGTCGGCTCGCAACTTGGTCCCATCGGGCTCACGTGGGGAGATGCTCTCCTACTCTTTTTTTTTGTTTTTTCAATTATTTATTTATTTATATTATTATTTAATTTATATATTTTGAATTTATTTTATTTTTATTTATTTTTTGAAAATCCAATGTAAAACTACACAATTTATAATACAATTAATTTAGTTATTTATAATAACATTTGAAATACTCAATGTGTACATAATAATTAATTAATTAGATTATAATATTCATTTTAATGATTCTTTTTTTTGTTGATCAATATAGAATTAAAATTATTATTTTTTATTTTTGTAAATTTGAATAAATGTTATCATTTAAATATTATAATTATTTTATAATTGCATGTTTATATTATAATTGGCCATTTGATGAATAAATGTCATTAATGATGGTTGCCAATGTTGGAAATTAACTATTATTTGAAATTTAAAACTCTAAATACACAGTAACTCATTCTTGGCCAATGTAAAAAAACAAATTAAAAAGCAATGTAATATATATTTATATAAACAATTATTAAATGATCATATTTTTATTAGAAACCCTTTTTTTTTTTTTGATATTATGATCATAATATTAATTTGATAAAACTTGTTTTAAAAAAGTGACAACATCTTCTCTTGTTTGAATTAAAGAATCAGGATCATTTGGAGTTGAAGCAATTAATGAACCACAATGACCAGCTTGATAAACTGAAGATAAAACTGTACCTTGTGAATTATTTTCAGTTACAGATAATAAATGCCATGGATCTAATAAACCATTTGTAAACATAATATTTGTACCTTGAATATTTTTACCACCATAATAACTATTTGTAGCATTAATATTTGGAGTCATATGTGGAATATCAAATATTTCTTCACACCATTTAACTTGTTCATCAATATTCAATGTTGATGGGAATACAGATGTACCTGGGTAAGTGGTTGAGAAATAACCAAATTCAACACAAGTTTGGAATACCCATTCACGTGATCCATCTTGTTTATCAATTGAAGTTTCTTTCATTTGATCAATAAATGATTTTAAACGGAAATCATTACATGTAGTTGAACCAGCACTCATAATTTCATACCAATTTTCAACATAATTTGAATTTTGTAATAATGTTGAACATGTTGAATTTAATATCCATGTTGGTGGATTATTCATTTGATCTGATCCACCTAATACATCTGTAATTGTATAAAGGAAATAATATTGATCTCTTGGATCATCCAATGAATGACATGAATTAAATGTTTTTTCCAATTGTTTTCTACCATCACGTGTTTCAATTAATGCCATAATTTCATTGGTTGCTGCTTGTGCTGCTTCAACACAATTTGGTGCTGCTGATTTTGAAAATTGTTGATAATATCCATAAAAATCTAATTGTGCTTCAACTGGTCCACTTGGTGCAATACTTGCAACTACTAAATGCGGATATTTAGTTCTAAACCATGCACTTAATGCACCTGAATATGACTATATAACCATAATAATAATATTAACAAAATTAATATATAAACACTACTATAGTAATATCAATTTATATAAAACAATATACATACACAACCAAATACAACAGCTTGATTATTAACTAAATTATTATCTTGAGTATATGTTGCTAAAAAGTTTGCAGCATCTGCTAATGCTTGTTGTGAAGTTAAATATTTTAAATTCTCTGTTGAAACATCTGAAACTGGGAAAGATTCACCATAATATCTGTGTTCTAATACAATGAATAATGCTGAAAATTCTTTTGCCCAATTGATAACTTGTTGTTCTTGAAATCCAAAGAATGACATAGCTGCTTCACCAGCTAAATAGAAAAATATTGGACCACCTTCAACATAATAATCATCAACTACCATATATTTTTGTTGATATGTTTTATCATTAAAGAAATCAAAATGATCAACTGTTTGTGTGAACCATAATGTTTGATTTGATCCAAATTCAATGATATCATCATATTTATGTTGTTCTTCCATTTGTTGTTTATACATTTTATTTAAACGTTTACCAATGGTACTTGTAAATTTACCATCAATAACATAATTTCCTATTATTACAAGTAAAATCAATAAACAATGTAATAATTTCATTGTGTTATCTATACTTTATATATTCTTAAATATATTTTTTTTTAAAAAAATAAAAACTACAAAATTTGAAAAAAATATGCAATTCGCTCAAAAATTTTTTTTTTTTTTTTTTATAAAATTTTTGATTAATCATTGGAAATTTCCACTATACACTAATATAGTAGTAATGTGATTAATTTAATTTTATTCTTTTTAAACGATAATCCATTGATTTTAATTCATTAAAAGATTCAATTATACTATCAATTGATTTTTGATTATTATCTCTTTGGTTTGTTGGAGTTTTTAATTTAATTTTATCAACCAATTCATAGATTGGATCTTTGATTGAACGAACGTAAAGATTTGCAAATTCACCATTATCCAATGAACCTTCAAATGCAGTTGAATCTGTTAATGCATTAATTGTTTGAAGTATTATCATATATACTGCTTTTAAATAACCTTCTATATAAGCATGTGACAAGGCTAGTTGAAATGATGATACTAGAAATTGAACTAGACATTCACTTTTCAAAAGATAAATTGGCATTGGTACATCACAACTTATCAATGTAAATACTACGAATTGAAGTACTGCTTTCTTTATTCTATTTACACCAATTGTTTCAATACCATTAAATCCATTACCACTCATTACCATTTTAATTGAAGATATAAGTAATCCACTATCTATAACCATTTGAATTATAATTGGATTATTTACAGGTATATATGAAAGTGCTTGATAAATTTCAATTTTAAATGATGTATCAGCAGTTTCCAATAGTTTAGGTATTCTATCTAATAGTCCAGTATTCAATATAACCATTTTATTATTATCCATACTATTAAAATCAAATAGTTTCAATGTATTTGCAATTACTCTAAATGCCATATTAACTGCATCTTGATTTGGTTGTTCTTTTGTATAATCTGTTAAAACACCTATCAAATCATGTGTCAAGGTCAATTCTAAATATTCCTCATTCTCTTTATCAATTGGATAATCTGTTAAAATCTCTAATATTGATAATATAGTTTGAACAGTTGCATATGTCAATTCATTTAATTCTATATTTTTATATTTTACCAATACACCTTTAAATATTGGTATTATTGGTATTATCTGTATAAACAATAATAAAAGATATTAATAACATGTGAATTATCAAGTCACCATTACAAATCCTATATATTATACATACATGTTTAAATGGTGGTTTATTATTAATTGAATATATACCATACGTAATACTTGCAATGTTTCTTATTATATCTAAATATTCTAATTGTTTATCTTTTAATAATATTTCATTAAATATTAAAAATAAACCTTGAGTAACCAAATAATTTGAAATTTCAATTGAAGGTATACATTTATCTAATAGATTGAATAACGATTCAATTAAATTTGAATTTGAATCATAGTCATTACAACAAATTGAAAGTAAATCCATAATTGTACAATGAATTTCACTTTGAATGAATAATTCTGATATATCTTCACCTTGAAAATCCAATACTGTATAGAGTTTATTTAGTGACTCTGATACTTGATATTTAATTGTTGGATCTGATTCTGAATCTGATAGAATTTGATGTAAAATTGGTATAATGCCATAACTTTTTATTCTATTATATAAATTATTTATATGTGGTGGAAAATATAATAAAATCCTTATCCTAACTACTGCTTTAAATTTATCTTCTTTATTATCACTTTTTATATTATAAATAATATCATATAATTCATTATTTAAACTAACTATTTGTTGTTGTATTTGCTGGTGTTGCTGTTGTATTTGTTGTTGTTGTTGTTGTTGTGTATCCATGTTTAAATAAGTGTATATATTATTAACATGACATAAAAAATTAAATTGAATATTTTTTAAAAAAAAACAAACGTTTCAAAAAAAAATTTAAAATTTAAATTAAAAAAAATTAATATTATTTTTAATGATAAAATCAGTTTAAACCATTAAATGAAATAAATAAAAAATATTTCTGGTTTATTATAATTTATTATTTTATTTTATTAATTAATTATTAAAATGTTGTTTGAGTTGGATTATTATCAGATGATGAAGAGGATTTTAAAGAAATTGAATTTATATAAGGAATTGAAGGTGGTGAAATTACATTTAAAAATGAAGAAATGAATTCCAACATTGATAATACTTGATTTTGATTATTTACAAAGTATTTAGCATAAGATTTCTTTTTACCAACGGAAACAGCATAATGATTTTCATTTGATCTATCCAAAAGATCAAATACACCTTCTTCAGTTTTATCATCACCAATTGCCAAAATGAAATCGATTTCCGGATTTTCATTTAAAACTTTTCTCATTGCATATGAACTGCCAGTACCAGATGGTTTAATTTCAATGATACGATTTGAGTTTGAAATATCAATTGGATTTTTACCAGCTACTTCCATCAATGTAGTCAATAGCTCTTGTGCACAATCTGAAGAGTATTCTGATGAACAATTTTCATAAGAGAATGTAACGGTTACTTTATTTACAATCAATTCAGAGCCTGGTAAACGTTCGGAAAAATGTTCTAAAATTGGTACAACCATTGCTTTCCATGATAAATCAATACCTTGTGATAAATTTTGCCATTCATCTCTTTCTTGAATACCAGTCGACGATTTTAAAAATGAACCATGTTCACAACCCAATCCAACTGGTATATTTTCCAAAAGATTCTCAAATGTAGTTGCATCTCTTGAAGTTATTACATAGATTATATTTTTTGAATCTTTTGATAGTTTTTTCAATATATTTGCAATTCTAGCTGGTAAATAAATTTGATTTCCAATGGATGTTGGTGAATTACCATTACCACTATTGATATTACTATTTGTTGTAAACTTTTTAAATGCACCATCATAATCGAAAATCAATAATCTTTTTGATGCAAGACGATATGATTTATCCAATGTTTTTGTATCTAAATGACAAGAATCAATTTCTGGTTGTAATTGATTGTGAATGGATAAAATATCGTATAAGAATGCTTCACCCCACAAATAACTTGTATTTGTCAATACATAATCCATATTTTGTTTATGTTTAATAATTGCCTCTTCAATTGAAAGGTTAATTGCATCTTCAATACCTTGACTAATTTCATTTACTGAATATGGATTAACTGTTAATGCACCCGCAAAACAACGTGATGCGCCATCAAATTCACTTAAGATTAATATACCCGGTTTATTATTTTCACTTGAATAATCTTCGCCACCTCCATCATTACCACTACCATTGTTGTTGTTGTGTGATGCAACAAAATCATGAGTATCTAAATTCATTCCTTCTCTTAATGGTGCAGATAACCAAATATCAGCAACTTGATAGAATGAACAAATTTCTTCATAATCAATGAAACGATTAATATATTGAATTGGTACTGAACCTATTTTACCATATTCTCCATTGATTCTAGCAACAGTTTCGTTGATCATTGATATGATTTTATCTTTTCTACTATTTACAAAACTTGATGAAGATAATGAATTAATATATCCATTACCACTAACTCCACCACCATAACCACAACTTGAATTTAAACTATTACCACCACTACCACCATTACTTCCACCACCACTACTTCCACCATTACTAACGTTAATTATAGTACTACTTGAGCTTGATACACTACTATAACTATTATAACCAATTGGTTCACAAATTAAAAACAATACAACATCTTGAACCAATGTTGGATTCCTTTTTAAAAACTTTTCAAATGCCAATAATTTATTTTTTGTACCCTCATTTGCTTCGCCTTGATCCTTTGAAATCAATATCTTTTTACCATGAAATGTTTTCTTTAGTTCTTGTATCCTTTGTTGATTGGATATTTGTGATAATACTTGAAATGTAATATTTGGATCTATACCTTCAGAGAATACCGATATCTTTGTTAAACGTTCAGTATTACCATATTTGTTATCTCTGTATTTTACACCATCAAATCCAGCTGGTGTACCTAATAAACGTGTACACGATTGATAGAAATAACGTGAATATGAATATGCCTGAAATGCAACTAAATTTGCACCCAGCATACCTTTGAGGATTTGATTTCTACTAGAAAGACAACGGAATATTTCAACCGATGGAAAAGGGCAATGTAAAAAGAATCCAATAAACATATTTGGTGTTGCATTTGTTAACTTTCTTAATAAACGTGGTAACAATAACAATTCTATACCATGTACCCATATAATATCACCTGGTCTATATAATTGTACTACTTTGCTTGCAAATTGTCTATTGAATTCTTTATATGAACTCCAATGTGCTTCATCAAATCTACTTTCAGATATTTCATAGTGAAATATGTTTTTCAATGATTTATGTGTGAACTGTACAACTGATGATTCATATAATTTTTGACCAATGGTTTCAACTGGATTACAATTACCCTCTATCAACATTGAATGTAATCTATTACTTTCTTCAATTGATTCATCATTACATCCTGCTAATGGTTGAAATTTATCATCAACTGGACATCCAATATAAATATAATCATCAATTACTAGTAGGTTATGATATTAGTATTGATTGTGGTTTTGATTGACTGTATATACAATGTAATGATCATACTACATACTATTATTTTTCTTTAATAAATAAACTGAACTTGCCAATGACGCTAAATTTCTGTCATGAAATGACCAAAATCCACCATTTTCAACTGTTTGTAGACATAATGGTAATGAGTGATGAACTAATATTAATCTTCTATTTACTCTAGAGTTTGGTAATAATGCTTCCATACTATTATTATTTTGATTATTTATTTGTCTATATAATGATTTCTACTATTACTACTATTAAGTTTTTATAAAATTACTTATTATTTATTACTTTTATGATAATAATAAAATGAAAAAAAAAAACAATTTAATTATTTTTTTATTTATTTTTTTTCAGTTTTATTTATTGTCTTTTGAGGTGTGTGTTAAATTTTTAAAAAATAAATCAAAAAATAAAAAAAAAAAAAAAAAAAATTGACAATAGCGGTGTTGTTGTTGT